>JAJTJO010000082.1:107644-194238 GCA_024550625.1 Dendroctonus valens
GTTCATGTGCAATCAGACAATCTTGGACAATCAAGTTTATTCTATTCGAAATAAATAAACATGGAAAAATTAATATTTGTTATTGTATGTTCTGTTGCCAATATTTTTTAATCGTGACGGTTCTTTCGGATTTTCTGTCGATTTCTTTCGAATGAAATTGGAAAACGTCTAACGATTAAATTGCTTTTTATGAGAAATTTGCTTTGCATAGTGTGTTACTTATTTTTTATTATTTTAATCTATGTTTTGTTGTTGCGATTTTGTAATGGCATGAAATTTCCTTTCGATTAAAGTTGGAAATCTTTTAGGAATTAAAAATATTTTTGTGAGTTCTCATCATTTGTTCTTGGACAATGATTTGCAAGTTTATCGCTATTAGAAATAAATCAACTTGGGAAAATTAATATTTGTTATTGTTTTTCTGTTGACAACATTTTTTTAATCGTGACGGTTCTTTCGGTATTTCTGTGAATTATTTTAAATGAAATTGGGAAACGTCTAAGAATTAAGGGCAATTTGTGAGAAACTTGTACGCAAAGTTTGTTAGTTTTTTTTATTTCAATCTATGTAGATGTTCCAGAATGTTCTTCAGGTTTGTCGTATTTCCTAAAGTACGTAAATAAATAAAAAATCCATAAGACAGACGTTTCAAAAGAACACGACTGCGTTTTTCCACCGAAGAACACTAACATTACTTCAACCCGATCAAAGCTCTAATTTAATTTTTATGCATTGGAACAAATTAACTGAATACATACACAAGAGTTCTACACAGGTGGCTTAATTAGGAACGACAATAATTATCATGCTTTCAAAAGTGAATGGTATAAATTTAAAAGGATAATCAACAGAATACTTAGAAAGAGTAATTAATTTTAATAGATACTTAAATGTGTGTAAACACAGATTTTGTTTTACATAATAATTTGTATTTGCTTTTGCATTGAAATGCATGATTTACATGCTGAAACGTCTGTTAACTCCTTTTTAGGCATATGTGCATGGTGATGCGAGGAGTTCAGAAAATTAACAGTAAAACAGTAACTTCCACCATGTTGGGAGTTTTTCGGGATGATCAGAGGACTAGAGAAGAATTTTTGAAACTAGCTCTGGATCGTTAACTGGCGTTCAAACCATAGAAGACAAATAAAATGCAATGACCAATACTAGCTAAATACCATATACTTAAGATATATATATATATAAAAAACTGTTTTTATTGCCAATTTTTCTTCACTAATAATTTAAGTATTAATTTTCCTGAAATGCATATAGTTACTAGTCAATGTTAATTAATAGCAACGTTTGCTGGCCGCATATAATTTAGGTTTATTTAAAATAGGTTTGTCATGTATTTTCGGGTAGATGCTCTAGCACAGTAGGGCAACTTCCATAATAATTCAAGATATACAGACAAAACGATGATTAATTGGTTACATCCCTCATTTTCCGGAATGACAACAAAATTTCTGCAGCTACCCAAAGATTAAGGTCAGGACTGTTACCATTTTAAACAATTTTAGCATTTCAAATCAAATAAAAAAGCCAAAAGATAAACAAATACTAATTTAATTAAATAATTTTATAGAACTTAAAGTGAAAAAACCTATTCGCCTATAGGAATTTACCAAATCTTCAGTGGACCATCTTGTTGTTACGTTGGATGTTACTATCATTGTTAATGTAAAGTAATTGATTTTATATGTGTTTACTAAAATATGCGAGATTTTATACTTTAGGATTACTACTTATATTCTGTGGTGTAAAACGACAAAGAAAATTCTATATTAAAATGTTACTTTAACTGTTGAATCACCTTAAACTTGTAATAAAGTTTTCCCGAATATTAGGTAATATTTTATAAGGAAAAAAGTCCATATGGAATTTCTCTGGTTTCAAAGTAAAAATATATATTTTTGTAATACGTTATAAAATTAATGGTCTTTGTACTCTGATGAAAGATCAACGAAATACAGACACTTTTTCCCTTATTTCGATCACCCCTTTATTTCGATTTCATCAACTTCCTACTATGCAAAAATACTATTAACCCTGTTATAGCATATTATACACAGAGTGGTCTGATTTTAAGCACCAGCTCAACTGTTGATTGGAAGTGTTTTTATGGTAGTTTGACCTAGATGCGGATAGAGTGACTTTACATTGAGAATTCGCTTAAAACTGGACCATACCCGAATATAGAAAATAGTTTTTAATATTCAAGAAATTGACCAAATATTCGGTGGAATACGTTTCTAGCAAAAATCGTTCGTACAAAATATGTGCTACAAATTTTAAACACATCACGTGTGCGAAACTTTTATGTCGTTAATATTGAAGAATTAACGCTGATTTTAACATTATACACTAGAGAGTTATTGGACGGTCAATAAGGTCAAGCAGTCATAATGTTAGTGGTATTTTGACACATACGCTTGCGGAATTGAGTCTAAAATACGGGATCCCTTATAACGACACTGTTCTGTGCTAATTGTGCAGCGATATTGTACAGCTTATTTCTATAAAAAAACTAAAAGAAATAAAGCTAATGCAGTATTAAAATAAGAATTAACCTTATTACTGCATTACAGTATTTAGATTTTCCAATAAACTCTCTACTATTCATTTTAAATTACGTATATTCAGTATAAAAAGCAGATCTAATTGTATTCAAACATATAATCTTGGATGTGCAGTATATAATAAATAGAAATTGTTGCACTGTGAATGTTAATTTAAATGTAGTTCAACTGTGATATTTAAAAGAGATCATATATTTAAGTGAAGTTTCCGTACTTTACTTACTCGTAGACCGGTTTAGTTTTTATATAGACTAACGCCCAGGTTTGTTGCCTTAATAGTTGAAAATATCAAATAAAACGCTTGTTCTTCTTTTATGATACGAAACAAATTATTTTCTGCGAAGAATATTTAAAGGTACTTATTATATGAATGTATCTGTTAAAGACAATCGATTTATCTATTACTCATGTTAATGTACTTAAGTGATGCAATAAAGCGTCTTCAGAAAAAGAAATGGTCTGGTATTTTTATTTCCACATCTCATTTTTAGCAGGTGAGTAAATCTTTTGTTGTCCAATTAGCCGTTTTTGTTCAACAACAGTTTTTTTAAAAAAACTAATTCATTGTTGTGACCAGTCAATGTGAAGTTGGGTAGCAACTATATACACAAACTGAGGATGGTGGAGAAAGACACCGAAACGTATTTGTACATATTTAAATAATAAACAATAAAATTGACTGAAACCCAGGAAATTTTGAAATAAAAAATCTAATGTTTATAATATATTTTAATAGTATTTTTAAATAATACATGGATAATTAGTTATGGGGTAATATGGGTGCGGCAGCCACACCTTTTCAAAGTGAAAAGATAAATTCAACGTGGGTGAGGATTGCTGACAAAAGAAAAAAACTGATATATTTCTGGGAAATATTATTCTTTATTCCCATTCTTAGAATCAGGAACCTGAGGTTTCTAAGAGACATCAGAATCCTTCTTTGAAAGTGAGTGTGAAGGTTGGCAATTTAATTTATTCAAATGTTGAAACACTAAAAGAACAATTGAATTAATGACGAAATTTGCAAATTTTACTCATTAAAACTTTTACCTAATTTAGAAACGTAGGTATTGTTCCAAGGTTTTAAAAGCCATTTCACACACTGATTGTTTCCGTTTGTCTGATGATTTATTATAACAGGAAAAGTATGTTTTAAAGCGCCAAATTTCTTGTTGAACCGTAACCGAGAAATTAGCTTGCTTAAAACTACAAAATAAAAAGATGATATACAGTGGAGTCGGTAGGGGAGAGTGGGCCACAATGAGACTTTGCAATATTTCCTTTTACAATAGGTGGAAACATCTATTGCCCCGTTTGGATATTACTAGCACAGTTTTTCTTCGGTTGGTAAAAGTTTCTTCCTGTCTGAATCAGTCTTGACTGAGATTTTGCCAAAGATGCATGTTAGCGAATACGTTTTTTTCACGTGTACTATTCTGGTCCAATTTTATAGTAATAAACATAAAGTTAAAGGTAAGAAATTTAAGTTGTATATATAGTGTTGTAAGTGCTTTTTAATTGATAAGGAAACTTTGTGATTTTAAATCGAATTACCAACAATTTAAAAGAATGTTATAACTTGTAAATGGGCTATCATGAGACACTTTTTGGGCCACCTTCAGACACTGTCTTATGGAGAAACTTTTAAGCTATTAATAATTAATTGCGACATTTTGTATCTTTAGATGTCAATGGGTCGCAAAAGAAAGTCCCAGAAGAGTACATTCCCAGAAGAAAATATGAAACGAGCAGTCCAAGAAGTTTTAGTGGGAGTAAGTGGAGTAAAACTGTGACTGCGAAGCCAGATGTTTTAGAGGCTTCCCAAAAGCTTCTAAAAGAAAACTCCCCTAAAATATCATCCCTACGGATACTTCAGAAAAAGAGAAATTGAAATGAGATGCAAAGAAAAAGAAGAAAAAGATAGAAATTTCCGAAAAAAAAGCAGCGAAAGAGAAACGTTTTTTCAAAGAATTTTAAATGTTAACAAAAGAGATGTCTTCCGATGACGACGGAGAAGAAGATGTCCCATTGGCGAATTCAAACAACGATTCTGATTGGATACCTGAACCCGATCCAACTGCGTTCGGACGAATTAATAGACAACCCAAAGACGATGATTTTGTGTTAGTTGAGTTTAATTTTTTAAAGAATGGAAAAGCTTTCTTCGTAGGAAAAATATTACTTGTGGCGACACATCCGAAGAAGTTGAAGTTAATTTTTTAAGGAAGTCGGGGAAATTCAGCGGACATTTGTCCTTCACCATGTGTTTTAGGTAAAACAAAAAGATTGCAAGTCCTATTATAAATTTGAGCTCAATTTAAGCAATTTTAATATTCGTTAAGTGCTTTTCTAAGACTAAAATTACAAAATTTGTCATTTTTTTGGAGTAATATTTTTTTAGTTTTAATTTTATTTAAGCCGAGGTTAAAGCTGATTAATTTAATTTTCAACATTAAAATGCCAATATTTTTCAAACTGTAGTCGAATAAAGGTTTTCTTAGATTAAATTATCGTTTTTTTTACTGATTTACTTATGTCTGACAGTGGCCCGTATCTCGGGCCATGATGAGAAATTGTCAAAAAAAAATTGCAATAAAATATCTTTAAATTTACCGTAATTCTGTGCTTTCCACCGTTACATACTTAAATATGGTCTTATGGTGGCCCACGCTCCCCTATAGACTGGACCCGCTTTTGGTGAACTTCCGGGACTGTGAATCTTATGAGTTTCCTTGATAATTTCATGTTGGTCATTCACAATGGAAAAAACCGAAACGCAAAGCATTAAAGCTACATGACACATAACTTGGAAGAAAAGAAAAGATAGATGATTATTCTTGCACGGCAAAGTTATCGTTAATCGCAAAGAATGAAAAAATCAGCCCAACAAGTGCTTATATTATGTAAGATCATCTTATAACTGACCGATTAATACTAATAAAAATTTAATATAAAATGAATAATGAATATAAATAGTAAGCTTCCAGCTGAGGAATTATTTTATACTAAATGAATACAAATGCAACTTAATTTTCTAAATAAAAAAGTTCTTTTCTAAAATTAAGATTCGGTGTTTTTGAGGGTAACAAATTTAATTAAACGCTGTTTTAAGACATCCCGTAGAGGACCTCACCTGCAGTAAAATATTCGCTTTAACTCATCTTATAGGCACGTCGTATAAAAAATTAACTTAGTAGGCTGTGATTCTTTCTAATTAGTTTGACGCTTCATATGAATGACATAATTTGTCTTTGTCGTCACATTTTACCACCCATTTTCAATGGAAATTTGTAATTACATTTTCTACACAATTATATACTTGATTATTTGATTATTATTATTTTATAGTAGGATGGAGCCTCTGCTCATTTCTCACTATGAGGTGAGGAATTACTTAAATGCAAGTTTTCCTAATCGTTGTATTGGTCGAAGAAGTCAAAACACCATGGCCAGAAGGAAGTCCGGATTTTAATCCTTTAGATTTTATTGTATGGGGAAACAATAGATAGCCGAAACGAATTATTAATAAAAATTGAAAATGCTCTAGAGATATTGCGGAATAAACATCTATACTTTTAAATTAGACGATCGGTTAATAAACGTGTGAGATTACATGTATTAAGTTAATGTACTCATTTTTTAATAACGTTTGTCAAAAAGCTGATATATTTTTTTATTAGTGTTATTAGATTTATTTATTGTCGTGTTCATTAAATCATTATTGTCCTCTTTTCTCCTCCATAGATAAGCAGTTTTTTCATAAATGCATAGCACCGAATGCTTTAATTGCCAATATCTCGAAAACTGTATTGATTTAAGGGATACCAACTAGTTTATAACCTTTTTTGTTTAGAATATTAGAAAACAGCTCTTTGGGAAGTTGGTCACATGTGTTTAGTGACTTTTAAATCAGAAAATTTAGGTCGATTTTAGCGAATCATTTTGGTCGCCATAGTAGCGCCTTTGTTGTCACAATATCGAAGACTTTTGAAAGACCAATTTTAATAAAAAAGCTTCCAAGTGGTTGTGAGTTATTTGACAAAAACCAATTAAAAAAACACTTGAACCGTATTTTCTGTTTTCGTTACTTTTCTTCTAAGGTAGGTTTCTTCTAAGTCGTATTATTTGGACCCCAGAAACCTGCCGTTAATTTTTTTACATTCATATGTATATGGTATATATATCTCTACGAAAAAAGCTATCTACCCCATTAGCCTTTCTGCCCAGATTGAGAGTAATTTTGGTGCAAATCGTTTCTCACAACGCGACGCAACAGCGGTTTTGAAACGTTTCCTTACAGTTCTAGGTACCGTTACATACTCTGACTTAATTCCAATCCTATCAGGTTTCTGAAGTTACAGCTTACAGCTTCTGGCAACAAGAAGATTTTTATTTCTGAGTGGTATTCAACGATGTAATCAGTGAAACGTTGTCGAAAACCGTAATGCGTGAGACTCAAGTGATCTTAAAATAAATCAAAAAGAAATTCCTGGGTTCCAGTCAATATTAATGTTTATTGTTAAAAAACTTCAATGTTATTGTTAAAAAGCTATTCTAAAATAGCTTGTCAAATGTGAAGGTGGAAACAACCATACATACAAACTGATGATGGTGGAGAAAGACACCGAAACTTATTTGTAAAAAAGTTTTTAACAATAAACATTAATATTGACTGGAACCCAGAAATTTCTTTTTGATTTAAATTGAAATACAGTCAGGAAAATATACACAACACTTAAAATAAATCAATACTAATCGATAATTTGACATTTGTCAAAAATCAATGGCTACTTGATTGTTATGTTTATAGTGTGCAAAATTTGACAGTAGTGATGTTTGTCAAAATGTTGTTTAACATTTTTCTTTATTAATGATGTAACTGATTAATTACGGAAATTTTGTAATGCTGAAATAAAACAATCATTGCGACTACTATACGTGGCGCATTCACCAAGTAATTTTTCTAAAATGCAAACGTTCTCCATTTCATTCGGTTCCAAACGTCACTAATTTCCGAGCTGACGTGTAACCTAACCCCAAACTATTTGTAAACAAATGCGAAAGGGGCAAAAAATAATTTATTAGAAATAGTGAATGTAAATGAAAACCTATATTTTTATTCAGTAATGCCCAATATTAGAAAATATAAAAATGACTTTTTGTTCGACAGCACTGTAGTATTTTCCTCGCAGGTATGTAATATTTATTTCTTTTATAATTTTAGAAAAAGTTTATCAATCCTATTGAAAATAACTGAGAATAAATAGCCGAACACATTTTTTTCGGAATAATACCAGAGAAGCAAGAAGTTTTTTTAAGTTAAAATCTTTGTCTTATAAGGCTATGTATCAGCACATTTGTACTAATAGTGTTTGAAGGGAAAAAATCAAGTTGGCTGCAGGGTGTCTCAGGATGTGGCAATATTATTGCTGTCCAGATACAAACACAACACATTGAAATGCGAGTTTTCTTCTGAATTTAATCTAAATACAAGTTTGGTTCATCCTGAGTATGAAAAGTGTTTGCTATATAAAATCCAGTTTAAATGGATTAATTAATTATAAGATAATTATAAACATTATCACATGGCAATATTTAGTTACGTGTTCGTGTTAACAATATGCTCACCTTATAGATAATCCCTTTACTAACAACTTTTCTCACTGGTGTTTTAAGCAAAAATGCGGTTTTCGACCACGTTTCACTCCTTGAAATTCACTTCTTTTCCGTCAGATGACAAAGGACGCATCTTAGTTTTGCACTCCGAACATCTGCCAACATACCGATGCCGATAGTTTTTTGTTGAAAGTGGTTTAAATAAGAACAATAACATTGAACAAGATTGCAATAGTAGGAACAGCTAAATGCATTTTGCGATTTCTACTGCTACCTCTTAGAGAACTACTGGTATCTCTTATTCCATGTTTGCAGCTTAATCGTTTCTAAATAATACACAGCTTCCAATGTTCTAAAATCATCATTTAAAATAAGGACTAGCTCAAAGAATGCTGTTTAGATCATTTGATTTCAGAAAGCTTCATTCTGTTAACTCTACAAGAGTCTATTCGACAATTCAAAAAAATTTCTAAAAAAAAAGATTAATTGTATTCAAGCCCCGTAATATGCAATTCGTAATAAAACACGCTGCTAGAAAGTGCCAATTCCGGAATAGCAGTATTTGTGTGTCCGGTGGGCGATAAATGTATATTTGAAGCAAAAAATTCATTTATTGTAGATTTTACATTATTTTTGCGATCGGTTAAATCAAATCTAAATTACAATCAATGGGTGATAAATGGGGGCTTACGAATGGCCAAGGCACAGTGATTTTGCGATTTGCTTTTCTGAGATATTGGGGTCTTTCCTAAGGAGATTCCGCAATGACTTAAATAGAGGAAAGCAAAAGAACATTTTGTAAATAGAATTTCGTTTCTTTCAAATCAAAAAATACATTTTAATATAGACCCATTTTATTGTTATGTAACAGTACAGTGGGAATTTGTAAACAATTGGTTAAATCGAGTCCGAACTACAATCAATGGGTGGTAAATCGCGGCAATACTGATGTCCAATGTGTTGCTCTTTCCTAAGAGGCATGGAAAATATATTGAATAGAAGAAGTGGAGAAAAGCAGACGGACATTTTGTCAACAGAATCGTATTATGGGCGTATATTCAAGCAAAAAATACAGTTTAATGTACCCCCATCGCAAACAATGAGTTATCAATTCCGGGCATCCTGCTGGCCAATAAAAGACAATGCTATAGTGCGTTTCGCTTTCCTAAAGTCTTCTAAAAAGCAAAATGGCATTATATGGGTTGGTGGGAGGTAATTTATTTGTAGGCGTATATTTAAAGGAAAAAATACATTTTCTCCGTTGAACTTAATATTAACTTCGAGTCCGAGGGCATGATAAGCTAAAAAACAACAGTAAAGAGTTTTCATTACTTTCATAATTTTCTAAGAGTAGTAACTGCTTTAAAACTGTACAAGAATCTTCAAAACTTTAAAATAATAGACTAATTTTTGGGTATCCAGATTCTTGTATTGCTCCGTCAATATTGACTTGAAATCCTTATTTTATTCCTTTTTTAATAGCCGTTTCTTTAATCAAATATATTAATAGGTAGTAAAAGTATTGATCTCGACAATCGACAAACTTTCACTTTTTATGAAAAGACGAAAAGGATATTTTCGAAAATTTACTAAATGTTTGCATGCAAAAAAATCAAACTGCAGGAGAAAAGTTGGAAAATGGGATAGTCTCATGGTAGTCCTACTGATGGAAAAGTGTTTGCCAAAGTCTGATGCGCAAATAGCGTTTATAAAAAAGCTATATCGAAAAAAATACATGTTTTATATAGAATTTTAGATAACATACACTAACACTGAAAATATAGCCATAAGTAGCTATATATTAAAAGGTTTTTAAATAAAGTTTATAGTGCTAAAAAAGTACGGAGAATAAAACGTTAAAGTAAATATTAAAATGACCTTCTTCATGAGTCATTTGCGGACTTTAGCAAAATTTTCCATCGCATTATAAAGTTTCAGTTTGAATCTCAATAGAACAAGTAGAATGCAAACAATTTAATAAAAAATGCTAAACATGAAAAACAAACTAAACATTATACACACAGATCTGTTGTACAGAATGTAAGAAACAATAAATAAAACTTTCCAATAAAGGAAATGCTTCAAAGGGAATGAATTAAAGAAAAGCAGTCAAAAAAGCACTATTCAGTTACCAGGAAATATTTCAATAACTTGCCAATCTCTGCAAGGAAGGTTGCTAAATAATATAAAAACGCCTGCAAAGAACTTTAATAAAACACGTTTTCTACAGCTTCCCGGAGCAACCGCCCATTTTTGGCTCCAATATAAATGCGATAATAGTAATATTACCTACCGGATGAACTGAAATTAGTTTGCATGATTTTAAACTGTATATTCTGTGATAAAAAATAAGACAAAACGTTCATATAGACATAAGTCCGCAAACGCTTCGTTTACCAGATACACGTAAGTTACAGTACATTTATTTTTATTTACAATAGTTCATTTTAACTTGATTTTTTTGAATTCTTGTTAATTTGAACTTTGCTTAGTTTTGTTAATGCAATTTCTTGTTGTAATATGGTTTGTTGTCTTATAAGTTTCCTTTGTTCACGTGTATTCGCATGCAAAAGACAAAATCATTTAATGAAAATCCCAGTGGCGATCCAAAAACGATATTAGCTAGCTAAAAGTGACCATAACACAAGAAAAAATACGTTTTGTAGATTGTCGAAACCATTTGCCATGGCCAAGGGTTATTACTCCTTAATTATTAGTAATATATCATAATTTTTCCTCAGTCCTACAATATACAGTATAAATTATGGAACCCAATTTCTACTGAAAACAAGCAGCTATTAGAACATAAAGCAAATTTCGTGTAATCCCAGCAAGATTATAAAATTTATTCGAGTAAACCTGCAGGGAATTTTTTTAATTTTATTTCGCGAAATTTGTTACTCTAGTAAGCAAACAATTAGCAATTTAAAACGAAAGCGGGGCCATAAAGGCCTGTATGTTAAGCTCATTCTATTACAGAAGAATGTAATTTAATTCGGATAAGGCAGTCTTTTATTATTAAGGAAAATTGTGCGAGTGCTCACTTTTGACCCAGAGTTTTTGCAGGTACTTTTTTTTCATTGGGGCATGGATATTTTTCATGAAGCAACTATTCAAAGATTATGAAGTCCGCCACATTTTGGTTCAACTGATCTTTAGTATTACTTTAACGCTATCTTGTACCATGTTCGAACTGATTATATTTGAAATATTAGGATTTCTAGACTCCAGGTAAATAGTCCATGCTGACAAAGTTGGTCGGTTTATAACTGCAATTAATCCTTAATATTGCAGCTCTAGATATTTCTACTGGTATCTCATGCTTTACTTGCTGCTGTTCGTTGTGATAGTATTAAATCCATTTTACATAGGCTATTACTGTATAAGCAATATCAGATATGGTAAGTGGACAGTTTAAATTGTTCTCCTTAAAGTGAATTAACTGAGTTTCTACTGTAGTCAGGCCTGATTACATCAAACACCTCACCGTTCTAACGTGGCTAATATTCCTGGCAGTATTTTGGAAAATAGGCGAACCATTTCCTATTAACCACCCAAACCAGGGATTTTTCAGCATCGAATCTCTGGTTTCCAGAATAGGAGTGATCGGAGTCACAGTAATGGCTCTCCTCTCAGGCTTCGGAGCTGTAAACTACCCTTATTCCTCCATGAAATTCTTCATGAGGTTAATAGTTGAATTAAACCATATTCAGACTGATCCACTTTGGGATATATTTCAGAGATGTATCCGAAACCGATGTATTGAACATTGAAAAGAGGTTGATGCAAACTATGGAAATGATCGTTTTGAGGAAGAAACGAATTGTGATGGCGAGAAAACAACAGTTACACATGAAAGGGGACTCGGGCAACAAAAGGGGAATTTGGGAGATGATTTCATCAGTTACAGGAAATAAGAGCAACGAAAGTAAATATATATTTTGAATAGCGCATATATTTTCAATCCATCAAAAAATGCACGCTTTAATGTCTTGAGAATTCGTAGCTCTGCATAAAACATCAGAGGATTCCCGATTGGAAATTCTGCATCGGTTTTTGTTAAAATCTGTTTTCTCGCTCGGAAAAAATATTGCAAAATTTCTTAGAAAATTAGTGGATTTTTTCAACCGATTAGAGGACGAATTTATAAACTTGCGTGCATAGAAATCGGGACACTGTAAACTTTTGACTTTAACTATTTTTTTTAAACTATTCATCAGATCAAAAATAGAACATGCTGTTTGAAAGAAAATTTAATATGCTTTAATGTGAGTATAAATTTATCAAGAAGGCTTGTCGTTTATATGCGTAGCAAACGGTAAACAAATGAAACGTTGTTTGTGGTGGTTGTAACGAAAATAAAAAAATTGTCAAATATTAAAATTATTGCGTTTGCAACTGAAATTTGCTGGAAATATGGACTTAGGCTGCGAGCTGTTGCTAGACAATTGGATTATGACACGCGCAGCGGCTCGAAGAGTGTACAAAAGTTATGAGGAGACTGGATCCTTTCATAGGCGACCTGGAACAGGCAGAAGGCGATTTACAACCGCTCGTAATGACCGCTTTATTGTGTCAACAACATTAAGAAATCGTCACCTTAATTCCGTTCAAGTGCAACGACTGCTCCGTGAGGTGTGAGGAGTGGCTATTAGTCAGTGGACACTAAGATGAAGACTGCAGGAAAATAACCTGACCCCTAAAACACCTGCGATTGGTCCAAGACTTACTCCAGCTCATCGGCAAGCACGCCTGCGTTTTGCATGGGATCATCTGAATTGGACGTTGGAGCAATGGGGATCTGTTCTGTTCTCAGATGAGACCAGAATATGCCTCCATCGTACCGACCGAAGAAGGAAAGTGTACCGAAGACCAAGAGAGCGATTTTCAGATTGCTGCTTTGAAGAGCAGAGTGCTTATGGCGGTGGTTCCTGTATGGTCTGAGGTGCAATTTCTATAGGAGCACAAACCGACCCTGAGTTCATTCGTAGGGACGACCGTGTTCACGGAAGAAAAGGTTTAGCGGCTGTTAGATATATCGAAGAAATTTTAAAAATTCGTATGGTACCTTACGTCGACTACATTGGAGACGAAGTTACCTTTATGCATGACAATGCCAGGCCGCACACCGCAAGAATCGTGCAAGATTACATTGCAGAAGTCGGTTTTTGCGTTATGGAGTGGCCAGCGTACAGTCCTGATCTTAATCCGATCGAACGCTTATGGGATGAGCTAAAACGAAGAATTCGAGCTAGACTTCATACCCCAAACTCGATCCCAGAGCTTATTGTTTTAGTAGAAGAAGAGTGGTTTAACATCCCTCAAGAAACAATAGCAAACTTGATTAGATCTATGCCATCTATTGTCAATAACCCTATTTGTGTTAATAATAGAAAAACTTAATTTGCTTAATGCATTAATTTCATTATTTTAAATATAGGATACTCACAATAATTTATACTCACATTAAAGCATATTAAATTGTCTTTCAAACAGCATATTTCTTTTCTTGATCTGATAAATAGTTTTTAAAAAAAATATAGTTAAAGTCAAAAGTTTACTGGCCGATTTCTATGCACGCAAGTGTAGTTCCATCAGTAAAATAATACTTTTTTATGTCCCCTTTATCTTCACCTGTTTCCTTTGTAGATTTACGCATCAGTTATCTCTGAATTTTTTAAAATTTTTATACTTTCAGAATACACGTCCAGACAAATGGCGCAAATGTTGAATCACATTTGTATATTTATACTCAACATCAACAAAATTGTTTTTTGGGCATTTATTCCGTTGGGAAAAGGGATCCGGGATTTTAAGAGACAAAAGTAATCTTTTAAGCAAAGAACATGCATTTAAAGTTTGGGTTCAGCTGGAAAATAGTTGGTTTTCAGCCGCAACAGTTTCTAGTTGCTGTGTATCCCCTAATGGCTAACATTTTGATGGTTTTACCCTACTTCAGATATAAATCAATTACGACTTGAAATCGATGGCCTGGAGGAAATGAGCAGACAGCTCTTTTTGGAAGTACACGAAAATCGCAACATGTTGATACGAATAGAATGGTCCAAAACGTGGAAAGGCAGCTATTTCAATTTTATAGGATATATATTCTCTGGATATTGCCTATGGAAGATCATCATAGTAAGGATTTCTCGGCCATGAATATTTTATTGCTCAAGTCGAAATTTTCAGTGCACCATCAACATTGTGTTTGATAGAGTGGGAAAAAAAGATCCTGTAACCAGAGGCATTGAAATTGCTGTGATTTGGATGGGTTTTGATTTTGATATTAATTTTTGGTCCCAGCAAATATCTTTTTATCTAATTGGATGCATCGTAGTTACCTCGATCAGAGGACTTTTGCTTACCGTAACCAAGGTAGAACTAGAACTTGTAGTATTTAATATTTATTAATAATAATATTTGCTTTATCTAGTTCTTCAACAGAATGTCATCTAATAAGAGCTCCAACATTATTGTATTGCTTTTGGCGCAGATAATGGGAATGTATTTTGTTTCCTCCGTTTTACTGCTTCGAATGAATATGCCAGTGCAGTATAGGATAATAATAACCCAAGTATTAGGTAAGCAATAGTTTACTGCGATAATTTCATATATTGAGTGCAAATATTTACAGGTGCTTTGCAATTCAACTTTTACCACCGATGGTTCGACGTGATATTTCTAGTAAGCGCCTTAGGTAGCATGGTCACTTTGTATTTAGCACACAAACCGCCAGTTAAAGACAATATGATGTGATAAAATAGGTACGATATTTTTGTTCTAAAATATGCATTGCAGAACAGAGTCGCCTGACAAGAGCGCAATTTATTCTTTGTTTAATTTTTTTTCATTATCAGTAGGGTATCTGGGTGCATATAATGAACATAACTTTCTATTTAGTTATTTATTCAAGGATGACAAAAATTACATAAAATAATACCAGACTATTTTTTTATTTCTGAAAATAGAAAACACAAGTGGGGTAATCCAAAGATAAGAAAAGTTTGGATTATCTTAAAACTAAATTTATTTATAATACATAGTAACGCTTATGTAACAGAAAAAGACTCAGAATGCCAAACATCTACTTGCCAGCAACAAACTTCGACAATCCTTCTAACAAGCCGATATACGCTGAATGTTCGTATGCCGTACTGTACTCGGACAATTTGTCTACGAATTCATTGGTGAGACCTTTTTCTTCCAAGTAGTTCAGTATCAGATCATATAGGTACTGGAAAAGAATTTTATATTGTTTCTCATTCACATATGCTATAAGAATTTGAGAACACTAAGATATCCGCAGACTGTGTGGTGTTTTGTGGTAGCACGATAAAGAGTTTCATCTAATTAGCTTTAACTCAATTTTTTTAACAAACTGCATGAGTCAGTATCTAAAATGTACATACTCTTACCGAATCTAAAACCTCTCCTGAAACTGAGTAGACATTCTCATTCCATTCGCCGCTGTACATGCTCAGCTCATCTATACCAAAACTGTCATCTGTAAAAGTAAATGGATGAGTAAACTCGCCAATTTTCATTGTGGTGTTCGCTTACTGTATCCATCTTCCTGTTCACTTGGGGGCACAAAAGAACACAATACACTGATAGTGTTATCCCCACGTACCAAATCCACTCTAAATGATGGCTTGGACTTCAGTTCTCCTATCTCTGGCTTATCCACATTTTCCTGGACTTCTGGCTCTGCATCCGTGTCAACTGAGTTGTTTACGTTGAACGTAATTTTAATTCTATCAAGTAAATTGAACATTATAGTGTTTTACTATTGGTCAGCCTAGGTTAGTTCTTACATTTCTGAGTCAGTCTTTTTCGTCAATGTGACTTCTGCCCCATTTAAACTGGCCGTAAATCCTTGGATTTCCGTGGGAATGGTTTTGACTTTCTGGGCTTTTCGCTCAGCCAAAATTTCCTCTGTCAGGAATTCCACCAGCTCTTTCTCGGCTGAAATTTCTAGTAAAAAATTAAAATCTTTAGATTCTGTTGCGGTCAGTTAGTGGCGTTACCTTTGGTATGGACCCCCTTTCTGCTACCGCAGCCACAACTGCACAAATTACTGTGAATTGCAGACAATTTCTGCGAGTGCATGTTGGTCATGTACCATAGATTTCTGGCCGCAAAAATCTGATTCTGCGGTCTTGACAAAGATACGAGATTCTTAACGGGGTACAAAACCGTTCGTACGCCGTTTAAACGGATCGCTGCCTTTAAAATTGAATTCATTTTGTGGAAATTTACGAAAAACGTGCAGCAAAGCCGGTTCCGTGCTGGAAATTGTCAGAATTTCAGGAAACTACTCAGATGACATTCAAGGCGTCAAAATCCTTATTGTATTGATTGATATATTTGGCAACCATGTAAATTCGGAGATTGTATTTAAAATTTTGTTTTTTTTTACTCAAAAACAACATTTGTTTCAGGAAAGTTAACGTAATAAATTTAGGTAATTTTCAGGGTTAAAAACTGTAGAGCGATCATTTTTATAATTAAAGAACAAGTGCAAAAAAGCAGCTTTTCAAAATTTTTTTTTTACAATTATTCACAAATTTTTTACTTTCAAAATACAAAATTTTAATTTTAATTTTTGATTTTATTGGTTTCCATCCTGGAAACCAATTTATGGGATTTAATAAGTTTGAGGTTATTTTAAATTAAACTTTTTAACAAAACTTAATTTAATTGGCTAATTTTTAGTTTGTTTAGGTAATTAATTTTTAACATTCAATTTTTTAACATCCCTGACAATTTTTGTTATAATTGCAAATGTGGCTATAAAATCACTGGGAACTAAATCCCGTCAATTTTGCGGCCACCACAAATAGTGCGGGTCTAAAGTCCAAGGGTCATTCATTTTGTTTTCCCCAATTCATATGCACCTATTTATTCAGTGCTGGGTCTTGGTTATCTCAGGCAAAGTTCATTTCATCGATTATATTTTGCTAGTCAAAGTTTAGGTCCAGAATACCTAGTTGATCTAGTGGCTGAGTTATGGCATTTTCACAGGTATGTGCTAATTTTCACCCAATTTCCTTAACTATATTTATTATACAGTGTAGTTTGCTCCATGAATTAACAACATTTTATTTATCAAGTAATTTATTCTTGTCTAGTTTGCAAAAATTCTTGTAAGGAACAGTCTAAGGCCATTGGCTTCCAAGAATTACAGCAGCAGCCCTATACCAAATGGCTATAACTTCGGTAAGTGCAACAAGAACAGTATTAGGAAAGTCTAGAAATTATTAGCAAAGTCACATCGGCTCGTTTAGAGCATACAGAATGTTTCGGGAGTTGAAAACTTCAATATTTTATTCTACATCAAATTTTCATCATAAAAGTTCGGATAAATATACTACCGGAGAGGACTCCGTTTAGAACTCTTCAAATTCAACTTCTAAATTTTAATCTTCTAAATAAAGACTGTCTGAAAAATGTGTCGCTCCTGATCAATAAAAGCAATTAAATATTATCAAAATGAAATTTTAATTGACAAAACATTACATCTCACTACGAAACAGTTTTTATAAATTTCAGACACTTTTTCTCAACAAAATGTTTTAAAACATGTATAAAAATCTATAAGAAAAGCTAATTAGACATTTCTGTGCAAAAAAGTAAATTAAAATTTATTGATTTTACTCCTCGACAAATAATTATCAATTAATAAATAATATATTTTACTCAAAAATATAAATTTCCGATCACATTGTTCGACATTTAAAATCTAATACGTACGATGTGAATGATTTCGTAAAAGCTGTTATTATATGGAATTATATATTTCCAGAGCTGAATGATACTCAGAAGGATTTCCAAGAAACTGCTAGAAAGTTTGCCAGAGAAGAAGTTCTTCCTGTAGCTGCGGAGTATGACAAGACGGGAAACTATCCATGGGATATCTTCAAGAAAGCTCATCAATTGGGATTGGTAAACACTCACATTCCCGAGGAATTTGGTAAGCAAACGTTTATTCGCTTTCGCTATTCGCAAACTCTAAGACAAAATATTTTTATAGGTGGATTAGAGACGGGTGTCTTCGACGGTTGTCTTGTTATTGAAGAGATTGCATATGCCTGTACTGGAGTTGCTACAGCTTTAGAAGCAACTTCACTAGGAGTAAGTTTTATTTATACACAGACGTTTTATTTTATATCGTAAACATTCTAAACTCACAGCTTTAATATGTTTGAATTTTGCTCATTTTTATATGAATTAACTTGTGGAACTTTTAAGTCTGTCTACATACAAGCCAATGAAAATGAAACATCCGAACTTATCATACAGAATCTAACAGTTTTTCTGCAATTTCAGCAAACTCCAGTTCTAATAGCTGGAAATAAAGAACAGAAAAAGAAGTACCTTGGGAGGTTGATAGATGAACCATTGGTAGCTGCTTATGGCGTTACTGAACCTGGAGCGGGTTCTGACGTTAACGGTCTTAAAACCCGTGCCGAGAAAAAGGGAGATGAATACGTTCTTAATGGGCAAAAGATGTGGATTACAGGAGGCGGAGTTGCTAATTGGTTAGTCTCGTCTTTATTTTTACTATAAACGACTCTGAATCGAGGACATTTTATTATAGGTACTTTGTTCTGGCTAGAACTAATCCAGATCCTAAATGTCCAGCGAGTAAAGCCTTCACCGGGTTCATTGTGGAAAGAGATTGGCCCGGAGTAACACCTGGAAGAAAGGTAAATTTGTAGTTTCTCCAATTGTTTTGTTAATTATGTTGCACCTTGACAGTATACATAGATTGTGATATTTTCATTTATAACAGGAAATTAATATGGGGCAAAGAGCATCCGACACCCGCGGCATTACGTTCGAAGATGTGCGCATTCCAAAGGAAAACGTTCTTATTAGTGAAGGCGAAGGTTTCAAAATTGCTATGATGACGTTTGATAAAACCAGACCTCCAGTGAGTTTTAAAACCTCCATATTTAATACTGTTTAAGGCACATTTTTCTATCAGGTTGCAGCTTCAGCAGTTGGTCTGGCGCAAAGGTGCCTTGATGAAGCTTCGAAATATGCGCTGGAACGGAAAACCTTTGGCACATCGATCATCAACCACCAAGCTGTAGCTTTTATGTTAGCAGACATGGCTGTAGGTAAGGGCTCAAAACCATTTGAATATGTACAATCTAGCAGGTTTTCACTTTAATTCGAATTCTTCAGGCATTGAAACTGGTCGACTGGCCTGGATGAAGGCGGCATGGGAAACTGATAATGGACTTAGAAACAGTTATAGTGCAGCTATTGCTAAAGGATGGGCGGCTGACATGGCAAATAAATGTGCAACTGATGCTGTTCAGGTACGTAAATTTCAAGTTTTGTTTTTCTCCATGTTTTATATTAAAAGGTGGAGTTCCCAATGTGTTTTAGGCACATGAAAGTAACCAAATCACGTTTTAATTTTTCTTGGTCAGTTCATTTGAAATCCTAAATCCTTTTGAACGAGCAATTGAAGTTTGCAACAAGAATTTGAAGTTAAAAGAAATCCAGTTTATATTTCATTTGCCTTCGTATATTTTATCGATTGGCAAAATTACGTAGCTTTTTTAGTTTTATCATCATTTTAGTCTATCTATCTATTAGTCTATCAATATGCACTTGCATACATAGAAATCGGCCCACAGTAAACTGGTCACTCCAGTCAAATGTGAGGTTGAAGCCAACTATATACACAAACTGATGATGGGATTGATAAAGAGACCGAAACGTATTTGGAACATTTTAAATAATAAACAATAAAATTGACTGAAACCCAGGAATACATTGGTATATATATAGTTAAAGTCAAAAGTTTACAGTGGGCCGATTTCTATGCACGCAAGTTTATTTAGGTGCTTGTCGCGTCAATTTGTCATTGATAATTATACCTGTCCATTGAAGAGGTATAATTATCATTATTGCATGCTGTTCCGTTTAGATCTTTGGTGGAAATGGTTTCAACAGTGAATATCCCGTGGAAAAGCTAATGAGGGACGCCAAAATCTTCCAGATCTACGAGGGAACATCTCAGATTCAAAGATTGATTATTTCCAGACATTTAGCCGACCGAGCAAAGACCTTAATTTAAATAATTACTTATTTTCTAGGAAAGTCACGATTGATTCGCGTATTGAGCAAACTAATCAACAATTTCAACAGAAATTGTGATGCAGGTTTTGTATCAAAATATGAGATGGCATTTGCTTATACAAACATACTTTAGTTTTACATAGTTTTTTATTATTCTTTTTTATATCCTTTATTCGTGTGATCATTGCCTTTGAATAATATTTCATATTTATTAATTTTGAAAATGATATATGTGATGGTAATGTACATGATATTTTGCAATTTATCAGTAAATAAAGTAAATAATGAGCGTTTGGCACATTTTAAACAAATAATTTTTCATAAAAAAAACATGTTAAAATTGTCATTGTTATCAATTTCCAGTTATGCGATTTTTTCTTTTCTAATTACTATGCTTTTTTCTTCAACCTTAAACACATCTTGCATTTACCAACATTTAAATAGGATACACTTGCGTCGACTGGTATATTTATATATAATTTTTTTAAGTCCAAACTTAAGAGAAAGAGTTTAAATAAATTTTCTATAGTAAATATACAGTTTCTGCGTGGAGTAAAAAATTGTTTCGTAAGATTGCGGCTTATTTTGTAGATACGGGCTTGATGTATGACGTATCTTGCGTACACATTCGCCATTGCATCCAGCCAGAATAAGCTTTCAAAACCACGTTTCAATTGTCATGTGTCGTGTGAACTAATCGATTGTTTAATAGTGATTCTCTGCGCCAATTTTTTAAAAAATGTAGTCATATGTTTCTATTTTCGTGCGCAAAGTTGCATATCTTTTAAAAGAAATAGATCCCCTTTACTATTTTGGGATTTTTTCCTGAGTGGTTGTCCATTTCCAGTAAAAAATTCGATTTTCATTTTCGATTGGAGATATCCTGTCGGTTATCTGTCAAGCCAGAGCGTTCATGTTGAAACGAGTCCAGCATCAGGTAAGATCTAAATACGATTCTCAAAGAGATTGTGGAATTATCTTCAACGAGTTGAGAACTTAGCAATGAACTACTATAGTGCAGAATTTGTTTAAACTTTGGTCCATTATTCGCGAGTTCAAAAGTACAAACGTCCACTGGCGGCTAAATTATAACCACACTTTAACTAGGAAAAGTTGACACTTATTTTGATTAGATGTCATGTGAGAAGTGTGCTTTATGTATGTTATATACTTCAAAACAATTGTTAAAATATGGGATGTTAGGAAGGTATTACCAATGTATTCGTGATTTTTGGCAAAAGGACCCGGACCGAAACGACATAAGTGCTCCTTTCCGGTTTCGGTTCGAGACAAATTTAAAATTACGGTTCCGGTTTAGAAAATAATTTCCGTTCCGTTTCCGGTTCCAAAATCTATAAATAGCAACAAACGAGGACAAAGATAAAGGCTACTTTAATTAGGAATCTCAGGACCTTTTTCCTTGCTTATTATATTATACAAGATAAAAGATGAGCAAACGATCCACTGCTTCATACGGTACTTCGGCTGGTTGTATGGTAGGGGGTAAGAGGACTAGCAACTCCAGACAATATTAGATACAAAAATTATTTTAATCGGTGTACTTTTGAAAAGTAATTTGTTAATGAATTTTCTGGCTTTAGCGCGTTCTTCTTTCACTCTTATTTCCGTTTAAAGATTGTTCTTCCTGGTTCATGTCTTCACACTCTTCACCATCTTTTGAGGAGTTGCTTTTGTCCAAAATTCCAATTTGAAATGTTTCGTTGTTGGTGATCGAAGAACTAAAATAATTCAACTTACAAAAGAATTTAAAAAATAGTGTATAAACGTACGATGTTTGTTCTTTACGAATGAAAAGTCGGTTGGTCTTCACAAATAATTGTTCCTCTAAAATTTTTTCTTTAATATTTGACCTCGAAGGCGGCAACAAAACTTTGAGTCCTGCGCATAACCTCTCAACACTAAGTTGAGTTGCCGGTACGCTTAACAATACTTGAGCAAGCATGTATAACTCGGGATTAAGGTCATTCTTTTTCTTCCAGAAATCAAAAATCGTTTCATTTTCGGTAAGCGTATGCGGCTTTGTTCCACTTGATAGAAATTTAAAATATTTTCAATTTTGTTAAGGGCTACAAATGAACCTTGTGAAGAAAATTCGTGCTGATTAATTCTTTTTAAAAATTTTTGCTCTGAGTCTTTATGTCTCAAAAAGGCTTCCATTTCATCGCTTGAACTAGATGATTCCGTTTCCATATCGTGTTGGTCAGGGTCAGATTTAGAAGAATTACACTCTTAACTCTTAAGAACATCAGTCTAGTCCATAACGACTTTAAATGTGCTTTTGCTTTTTCTACTTGATTGTCGTCTAAAACTACCTTATACCAAAAAATTGTTATTTTATGATTTATACAAGATAATATAAAATATAGGTTCTGTTTCGGTTCCGGTTCAAAAAAAAGAGACGGTTCCGTTCCGGTTTTGAGTTCATATCGGTTCCGGTCCGGGTCCCTGATTTTTAGCAGATAACAATGGCGAGATGAACTCGCGAATACTCGTAGAAAATCGTCATATCTTTGAAAGCTTGGAACGGGATTTTCATCTGAAATCTGACATGTATTTATGAGAAATGTTATAGAAATCCCACAGGAATACTCCGGATAATTTATACAATAAATATACAATTTATCGATAAATGTCGAAATCACAGTACATTTACGGATTACTATCGATTTAATCGGCTTTCAATCTGTTAAATAAATGTTGTATAACTGAGGGACAAAGTCAAAGAAAAAACATTGAAAAAACTACAACTCTTCACAGCACAGTATCTACTGGATGTTAATTTAGAGTTCAAGCTTTGTAAGAAAATTTCTGACCGTAAAACTGATTCATCAAAGCTATCCTATTGCGGATATTTCCAAGATTACAGCTAACTGGAGTGTAATTTTGAAATTATTTTTTATGCGTACTAATCTAAACTAACTTAAAGATCCGTGGCATATGAAACTTATGTTTTTTACTGGAACACCCTGTATCAATGTGTGGCAATTGGTTTTCTTACAAATTAGAATTTTAATAGTTTACTAGATATAGATACAAAGTTGAGAACAGGGTCACTTTTGGAACAGTACTGTACTCTGTAAAAAAAATTTGAAAAATCTGACCTGTTCCTTAAAATACCATTAACCTGACGGCATAGGAAGATAGCGTGACTCCTTTCAAATAATGCTCCATTATGCAGGGAGTTCGAGTATTTCATAATGATTAAAAAGGTTTTAATTTTTTTTAATAGAACACCCCTACATATAATTTACTCAGAAAACGTTTCTGAGTAACTCGATCAGTTGCAAAAGATTGTAATATCAATTCACTATCATAGAAATATAAGAAATTAAATTGCTCAACAAAATCAACGTTACACTGACACTGACAATTTGGAGTAGCTTTGGACCTGGATAAATTCTCACTGCTGCGACCGATTCTGTTTCTGTTTGAAGCGATATTTAGTACAATTCTGTTCCGGTTAGTGCGTGTTTTTGCAAAAAAGTAGTGCTTCAGATAAACTTTCTACAGGGTGGACAAATGAAACAATTATTGTTGTGTATATTTTGCTGACTGTTTCGGATTTTGGATTTGGATTAAATGAAACCATACAAATTTGGTGAAACTTCCAGATGCTCTCAGTTCAAAGACTACTAATATAATAATATAAATAGAGCTAGGTTTTCGAGGTCATTCCTTTTAGAGCTTACACTTCGCCATATTTACCACGTCATCTCCTTCTTTTTTCCCTATTCGACTACTAAGATCTAGAATTATCAGTTCTCTAAAACTGCCCATTTTTGTGATTTCATCATTGAGTTGTGCGAAAGAGCTTTCTAAGGTGTACAAAAGTGTCATCGTTTACTGCGTATACGCTCAGAATTGCTATTCTGTATCCATGTATTGTCATATTTACCTTAAAAGCTCGTTCACACGGTGACATTAATGTCGTGACATCTAATGTCGTCCACAACATTCAACTGAACAGTTGAAGGTCACAGTGTCGCGACGTTAGAGCAGTGATGGACGCGTAATTTACACCATGTATGATACACCATTATCTACACGTAGACAATTGCAATTACCTACATGGCCAAAGTCATGTAGATAATGAAACTATGTAGATAATCCAGAAAATGCAGATACATTAGTTTTACAAACGTGTTCTCCAGTACTATAATCATTCTAAATTCATATAAATTATTTAATAATCGGATAACATGATAATCAATTATAAACTTTTCAAAATATTTTTTTTTTTCAAAAAAGCTATCAACACAATCACATAATCTAATATCTAACTACATATTTCATCAACACTTTTTTTCGCCTTCTTGAAGATCATCGATGTATATTCTTCAGGCCATTATCTTGAATACGCAGTGTATAATATACATGCATTAGCTTCTTTGATCTCTCAAATGTTAGGCGATCTCTAATGGGCGTGTGAATCAATGACCAAGTTGAGAATACTCTCTCAAGTTGGGCTGATGAAGCTGGGATTAGCACTAATCTTTTAGCGACGCTCGCCAAACTTGGATGATCCAAATCACAAGTATTCCCAAATACCAGCGGTTTAAGCACGTTTTTTTCATAAAGTGTATGAAATATTCCTTTGTGGCATTTAAAATCGCCTAAGCTTTCAATTCCATCAGCGTCAACGCTTTAATTAAAAAATTGTTAATGACAACTTTATGATGTTTTGATAGCTTTCCGTTATCGTAGGCAGGATGTATAAATATATATAGGAAGCATATAATATATATAGGAAGTACGCAGTTAAAGCATATTTATTTAAAGCCATATTTTTCCTTAGCTCCAATTGTGATTTGAACTGGTTTCTAAAATTTTCGGGAAGTTCTGTTTCTAAATCAAGCCACTGCTCAACTGCATCGGCAATTGAACATGCGGAACTCTGGCTAGTGTTAATTAACTTGCAAATGGGATCAAAGAGTTCAATACTATTTCTAACTTGCTCAACAAGTTCTTCATCGTATAGAAGATGTGTTGTTTTTATTTTCTTTGTTATTGTATCATCTGCTGCAACAAGTTTCATAAACTTTAAATTTTCCAAAAAAGAAAAATAAGCATCTCTATACGAACACCAATGCGTTTCACACGGTAATTTTAGTCTGTGGCCTCCATTTTTTACAACCGGTTTTTATAAATCAGTTTGTTTGAATTCTATTAAAATGCTAATAATTTTGTCTGTACATTCCTTGTTTAGAACACTTTTTGCCAATAAATTGGCGATATGACTACTACATGTTCATATGTACATTTTCCACATTATTCTCTACATAAATCTATTGTCTACGTATTTTCTAAGCATTATCTACATAGTAACGTAGACAATCATTATCTACATGTAAACGCCCATCACTGCGTTAGAGTCACACCGTGACACTTGCTACTGTCACGGCATTAGATGTCACGACATTAATGTCACCGTGTGAACGAGCTTTAATATTAATGTGAACATCCTTTTAACTAGTGAGTATTGTTATATTTCCTTCATGATTGTTTTAAGTCCGACTTTTTTCATTTGTTTTCTGCGCTTTAATCAGCTTTTAAGATGTTTACTTTATTTTAGGCAGTTATTGCAAAAAAATTAAAAGATTTTTAAATACCATTGGCCATGTTTGTGTTAATGGGCAGTAGGGTTTTATTAACTGAAATAGTTTCTTGCTCAACATGATGGGAAGTAGCAGTACCGCCACAATTTAAATGCTGAGTGAAATTGCGCAGTATCTACGAGTCAAAAAACGGTGTGTATAGTCTGAATTCCAAAAAAAACTACTTCGTTCGGACGCGTATAAATATTTACACCATTAGCGCCGTAAAAAGTGAATTTAAATTGTGCAATAGTTGCCTAGACGCGATTACTACGTGACCTAGATTTGCCTGGGAAAGTTGGCTAGTAGTAAGAAGCCGTTTAATTTTGAATGAAATTATATCGGCAAAAACAGATCGGGCTGTTTTGAAACTGCCAGATATTGTTCAGGTAGGTTTATTGAAAAGTCGCACTATTGAGCAATTTAGAAAGAACGCAGCGGCCGGCATCCATCCCAGTGTATGAACACAGGCGGTTCACTGACTAATGAGACATATGTCTACTGTCACAAGTGACTTCAAAGTGGAAGCGAAGTGGCCTACAGACCTACATTTTCCAAAACGTCGTGATTTTGCATAGCTAAAGAAATAGAAGTTAGTGAAACGTTGGCGCGAATTTGAAGGTCAGAGCTGTTCAAGGCTCTGGGGCTGGATTTTTTCGATTATCATTGCCGGACATTTGGTAAATCGAATAAACAATATGCACGACGAGACCCAAAGCGTTCCGGGCTCTGTTGCCGTTTCTACGATTCCACAAGAGGATAATAGCTCAACCCCGACCCTTTCTGTTGTTACGTCCGAGGCGGATTTGGAAATTAACGCGGACAATGAAATTGCGGAAATGCCAGTGCCTTTTTCCGAAATACCCACAACAAATGCAGGTAATGCTTTTGACCTACCCAGTATTCAGGTTATATCAACGTTATAAACCAGTTTCTCAACCCATTCGTATCCTAGATTCACTTTTATTAGAATTATGTGGTCGTAGCGAAAGCAGATATTGAAAGCGAAAACGCATCGCGACTTGCGTTATTACGATAGTTCAAGCAGAACGTCTCTTGAATGGTTACCCCTGTTTTTATTGCATTAACTGCATGGATGGTAAAGACCGTTTGTTGTCATGCTTCAAAACTCCTTGATAAACCTTTGTCAGTCGCTCAATTATCTATTCCATTAATGACCCAGAAATTATTCAAGGAAGGATGCATGTAAAACTAGGCAACCCTAGACAAGAACTAGATAAATTGGCAAGCAGATCTAGCATAATAGGTCAGGTTCAAGTATACAGGTGTAATGAGTTGGAAAAGGAGAGTATTTGTTGTATAACGCCTTAATGGGCGCGCGCAATCTCCATGTCTAGCTAGCTGGAACTCTTAGTTTCGTCTACGCACAGGTAATCCTAATGGGTTATCATCTATGGGTCTATGGTGGGTTCATTAAAGTTTTTATGCTTCCTGGCATTCAGTCATTAATGCAATTTGCGTCACAATATCTAATACGTTTCGGTTTTTTGACAAACCATCATCAGATTCACTAGAGTTTTCGGCGATATATCGGTGGTTATAAACACACCTCAGTGTCCAAGATGAAAATTCACTGTCCAAATTCAAAACTCCAAATTTGATCCAGTTGGAAATAGCATTTACTACTTGCTATGCAAAAGAGTTTCGGTCCCTTTCTAGAACTATACATAGTTGCTCATTCGTGCGTCAAAGTGCAATATCTCAGTAAATATTAATTTTAAAAGACAATATTTTTTACGAGTTTTTCGTGTTTAGGAGGTGCGCATTTTTAAATTATTTTCCAATATTCGAAGTACCGAAGTTCCAGTATTCGAAGTTCATAAACGTGTGGTAGTAACCATTTTTTTTTTATATGGAACCCTGTTTTTTTGCCATTTTCGGATTTAGAATTAGATTCAGATGTCTTATCTATCTGAAAAAATTATCACTCCCATTCTTACCTATTTGATTATTATCGAATTTTTTATTTTATTCCATTATTATCGATTTGGAAGTCAGTCCTTTGAGGCAAAAAAACTAAATCAGAAATTATGCAACAACGTTTTTCAATGTAATCTGCTTCATTATCATTACGTAAATACCTGTTGCTTCTTAAATATCAAAACCTCAATGAAATAGGTTAGAGTAACCGGTAAATAATTTTCCTGTTCAAAAGAAAGAACATTGATTTATCTTACTTTAGTTAAAAATAACAATTTTTAGAACAGTTTTCGTTTGATTGTTAAACATGATGTAAACCTCCGAAAGTTATACTTTGTCCTTAAGTACCTTGACTAACTATAGAACGATGTAACTTTTTGCCACTGTCTTTCAACGCGCAAAGTAGATTACTTTTCATCATAAAATATTCATAATTACTATAGTAAATCCGGCTTAGTTATAACCAAAACAAACTTAACTTTTAGGGTAATATTTTTGTCCTTGCGCCCTTACATACTTTGTGCGATGTTTGATCATTTAGGTAGCGCACATTTTTTAAAGCTTAATTTTTTATTCATTTCTGCAAAAAAATATCAGGAATTAATATCAGGAATCAGGAATAAAAACAGGAATTTTACGGGACAACAAAATTAAATATCCTTCCAGTTTTTCAACATTAATACATTTAACAAAGGTGATATTCCGCAATTAAAATAAATAGTATTTTTTACATTACATTGAAGGTCTGAGGCGGGCTTGAGGGTTTTGAGCTTGAAAAGGGCACTGAAAAGTGGGGATTTATTTGTCTTAGACTGCAATTATTGTCAATGTTGCACATTGATGAAGGTGGCGCATTTGGAAATGTCCATTTAAAAAATTCGCCAAAACTGTCGATAGACTTCGAAGTTTTAAATTTTTGGAGTTTATAGAGGACCATTTTTCCTTAAAATTGGCGGCTGGCCCCGCGATCGCAATTGAAAAGTTAACCAAAAATCAGAGAAATTTGGGATTCTCATTATATTTTCAGGATGTTTAGTGTCGAAGATTTGTTTTGAAATAATGCCTAGCTCATCCGATTTGGAATTATCGTTTTTGTGTTATGAATTTTGGAAAATTGTGTAGGCGGTTTCTGTTTTACAGTGAGTCTCGCCAAAAATCAGGGAAATCTACGATCTTTCATTTGTTTTTAGTGTTGTTTATTAAATAGGGCGCTTTAGAATAGTGTTTGGCGCATCTTATGTCCTGTGGTTTTGTGAATTTGTGAAATCACAGTAAATGGCAGATTTCGTGTTAATTAGAACTGCAATTGACCGCAATTACTCTCCTTTTGGCGTGAATAGAGTCCATCCATTTGTTAGAAATGGCGACTAGTCGATCTCTCATGTTATGTTTTTGAGGTATGCATTTTAGAAATTTGAGTAGTTCACAATTTTCTATAAGTGCGAATCTTATTTTAAAAAAATCGGAAGAAATCTCGAAGCAATGCGCTTGTGACCACATTTTCAGTATTTTTTGAGATAATAGTGTGCCCGTGTTTGAATAATCTTATTATGGCCTTTGGTTTTCGACTTATTGTTTTTTGAAATTACTGCATTTGGCAGTTTTATACTTTGCTTTGCTCTAACAGCTTTTAAAGCGACCCGACTAAACCTTTTTCAAGACCTCTAAAACATAGGAACCAATTAGAAATGTGTTTTCAAAGCTACTTTAATGGAATTATCCTTATCCTTTTAAATAATAAACAATATTGACTGAAACCCAGGAATACATTGGAATGAATTAAAGTATAGTCAGGAAAATATATGAAACTGTTGTTAATAACCGTTAGGATCAGAAAGTAATGCTGTAAAATGCGACACTTGCAAGCTTTAGCTTAATGAATAGTTTTGCCTCTTTGAATATCCATCTATTAGAATAATGGTTTGACGTTTAGACATGCGACGAGGAAGGATGGAATGTTTTTTTAAATCAATACGAAACTTTCAAGCCTAATAGAAGGCTTGCAATATTCTGATATCCGCATTTAGAGTCAGTTCCCAATTTTAAATACACAAAAAACTTTCAAAACATCCGCGACAGTTTCATTTATTGCTGTAGTTTAGAATTTGATTGTGAAGAATTTTGTCAAATGTTGTCTTTTTTAATATGACAAATTTTGGCTTTCAAAATTTTCGAAAATTAATTTAGTTTTTGAAGCTGGTTTTTTTCAGTTTATTCAATGACTAAGCAGTTGATTGTTTATTTCCATTATCTATCTTTTTTTATTTAATTTTTTTTGAAGTTTATCTGAAGAGAAATTGTGCCTTATTGTGCACTCAGAACTAATACTTCGAATTTAAGTAAAATATCAAGAAGATTAGTTAAACGAGCAACTTTTGTAAAAATTACTTGCTATTACAAGGCAAAATTAACACTTGTATGGCTTAAGCCACAGCTTAACTTTTCTACAGCATCAGTGTCTTGACTCATTGACTCGCGCTTGACCGACTCTCAGTCACATCAACTCTCAACTTCAATATATCTAAAAGACAATTATGACTTTATTACCATATATAGAAATATATTTCTTCATAATGGCGAATGCGAAGACATTAGAGGAGGAAAAGATAAAACACCCTATATTAGCAGAGATTAGTTGTTTGATGTAATTGGGGCTAAGGGGTTGTTTGTATATTGTTCGTTGATGTCGATGATTATGGGGTTGTGATTGGAGCTGAGTGACTCAGGGTTCTGTATGTTAACGGAATGAGAAATGTCTTTTGTCAGGGCTATGTCTAGTATGTCTGGAGTTTTGTAGTGGTAGTGAGTTGGGTCTGAGGGAGCGTGAATTTGGAAATGTAGGTCTTGTGAGTATTTGTTAAGTTTTCGGCCTTCGTCGTTGGGAGACTTGGAACCCCAAATGGTGTTTTTGGAGTTCAAGTCTCCTGCGAGGATTGTAGGGATGTTTTTGTGGAGAAGGTTGTCATAGTCTTGTACAGTTGTGTTTATGTTGAGGGGTTTGTAGGCAGAAATTATAAAAATTGGGGAATTTGCCATGTTAAGTATTAGTGATGTGTGTTCTATTTGGGTGTTATTGATTGGAGGGCTTGGGTGATGAGACAGGGAGTTTTTGATCAGAATGGCAGTGCCGCCCCCTCGGCTGTTAGGGCGGTCGTTACGGTAAATTTTATAGTTATTAATTTTGAGTTTAGTTTGTGTTTGTAAAAAGGTTTCTTGAAGAAGTGCAATGTCCACATCGTTTTCCCGGATCAAGGCGGGGCTCAGGTTAAAAATGTCGAAGTTACCCATACAAAGGGTACCCAACATACCGGTTGTCCGTTTTTGGAGCTCAACCATGGGGATCTCGGTAACCACATAAGATACTAGATTTGTTAAATTGGGGCAAAGTTGCGCAATCTAGAGTTTACCAAAATGCTCTTTCAAAAATTTCTGCTACTCCCGGAGGTAGCCGGAAAAAAAAATATTTCGATACATTCTCACTGGGCAGGTCTGCTTCCTGTCGAGGTTGCAGCCCGAATCCTAATTAACACATTTTTGACAGTTTGACTGAATTTCGCTTAGCGTCCTACAGCCACAAAATTATTGTAAATATCTTGTCTTTTTCAAATGAAGATAAATGAGATATGTTAGAAATTTTTTACTCTTCACATCGAAATATGCAAATTACTTCGGAGACATATCTACAGCGATATTCAGAACGACAACAACCAGCTCAAAATGATTTTCTGTTCCTCCATAGACATTTAGCCCAGTTTGGTGCATTTTCTAAGCCTAGAAAACGCGTTCATAGAACAAATGAGAGTAAGTTCATCAAATGTAAAAAACGGTAATAAATTAAATTCAAGATAATCCTTCTACTTCAACAAGAGCTATAGCAGCAGAAATTAACATTTCTCATCAGGCAGTGAGGAGAGTCTTGAAGAAACATAAATATCGTCCGTTTAAAATTCATGTCACCCAAGTTTTGCTTCGTTTGCTCAATGATTGAAACGCTAATTTAACTTTCATGGCATCAAAACTATTAGGGTTGATTGACCTTTGAAAACAAGCACAGAAAGAAGAAACAACGCTGGTCCTTGCTTCTTATGTTCACAACCCCCCCTACTTACCTCCCCTACGCTACTTACTGCATATGGTTCGGGGATAAAACCGCAGGGTGGCGGTAGCTTACGGCTAATATCGCTGGAACGCTTTCGCCTATGCTCATCGGCGATCTCTCTACTAATCTCTGATATTAGAATGATTTATTTACGGCATTTACTTAATAAATATTAGCAGAAGTATATAGTAAGTTTTCTACTCAACTGTTGAGAATTAATTGTTTTATATTTTCTCAGTTAGATGGTCTCATGATGGATTTAATTTTTCTTAATTAAACCGTGTCATCAAAATAATTGAATTTAAGTTGCATTTTACAGATCCAATACCTCAATTGTCGAGACGAGAAACACTTTTCTTGTTTTCTTATTCTTATGGCTCTATAAACGGGCATTCATCGTTACAACCCCATAAACCGACTGTAGACATAACAAATGACTTGTAGTCATAATATTTCAACGAAATCATTTAGTGGTAAAAGTCCGATGCCAAATGACTTTTCCCTAGAATTGAAATGTTTCTTCATGTGTGGTGAATGCGCCAATTAACAAATCGAAATGTACCTGGGTAGTGGATGATGATTACGATTTACCACACATTTCCTTCATATTGTTTGCTTTCCTCGTTTCGAAAATTCAATGGATTCAAACTCAACAATCATTCAAAGTCAACAATCAGAAAATTGTGAAAAGGCGCCACCCACTCTATTTATATTTAATCCTATTTTTATATGTTCCGATTGTCCAAAAACAAATAAATGTTCCTTCGTTCTAGTGGCTAAAGAAAGGAAGTTACCGGCTACGACGGCTTCATAAATCTTTTCATTCTCAAATCGCAGCTCTTTGTTTATTTTTCTTTGAGTTTTAAATTTGTCATCTGATATTTTACTGTGAAATTTGGGTGGTCCAGCTGTGCGTGTGTATACACTAAAGGAACCAATTAAAAGTTTTTTATTCCCTACTGTGATAAATATCGCATATTTTCCAGTGTTTCTGTTTAATTGGAATTGCCAATTGGGGTGGGCATTTCAATTATTATTGTATATGTGTGTTTGTTTACATATGTAAATTGGTATATTGCTATTGCGTGAGTTAACAATCAGTGGCCGAGAACTTTGTTTTTAAAAATACTTTATTTAAACTTGACTGTTAACAAAAAAACTCAAATGTTTGTAAGACATTGGGATGATGGGATTGGGATAAGACACATGATGAAGGGAAACTAATAAATTCCAAGAGACGCGCAAATGGACAATCGAAGTCGCATTTGGAAAGTTCGAGCTATCAATCAACGTATAAATAACATAACATATATATATATATATATATATATATATATATATATATATATATATATATATGTGTGTATATATATAACAAATACATTAACACCATAAACCTCGCTAGCATGATATTGTGAAAGCTATAAAAAGCGGCTCAAAGCAACAACCAGTGGTTTACGGGGAAGATACCACAGAGTTGCCTATTCAGCATATTTCTATTTGGTGAACCATTAACGATAATGTTAAGTAGTGAGTGTTCTCACAGAGTAGCCTATTCAGCATATTTCTATTGGTTAAACATTAAAGATAGTAACCCCTTCAACTATGGGGTTACTTCAACTTCAATCATTCTGTCTTTCTTTTATATTTATTTACCTTTCTTAATATTTAATTGTTTCTCTTCAATATCCATTTAAAGTTAGATACAGTTTGAGTAATATTGTGAGGGACGGGTACTGTTTGCGCGTTTTTGCCGCAGTACCTGGGCTCTGAACCTGTTGAGAGAGAGAAGGCTAGTAGGCGGGTGCTGGCTGTGTGCTGATTCCAGCAGTACTTAGTATGGCCAATTAAGAGACTATTTATCATGACAAACGCCGATGACTAGTAAGGCTCTCCTGAGGAGGTATTTCGTGCGCTGTTCCCTTAATACCTCTTAACAACTCAGGAGTAGCGGTGGTTAGAGGCTTTTCCTGAGAAGGTATTTCGTTCGCTGTTTTCTTAATACCTCTTAACAACTCAGGATTAGCGGGGGCAGGATGCAACTTCGGTTGTAGTCTTGCGGGGTTCAGAGATAGAGAAAGAGATCATCAATTAAAGTTTCCATAAGCATTATGAGTTGATAACTGTTGGCTCCAAGTGGGGACTCTGGATTGAGTCATATCTTGTTAAGGCACGTTTGATGCTTGTAGCCGAACATGAACTGGTTACTCAATTACTTTTTCAAAGTTTGAGATGTATTATCTCGATCGACCACCTGACGAATTGCCATTAGAAAAGTATAGGTTTACGTAATGTAAGTAAGATGTAAGTGTAATTATCACATCATCAAAGTAGTTGATGTTTATTTATAACAATTATAAACTAACGCCCTATATGTTTTGATTTTACTAGTATTCATAATTGAGGTAACTTCATTGCCGCTTTTTAGCAACATTTCGTATAGTTTTGCAGAAAACGCGTTAAATATTGATAAAAAAAGCTGGTATGTGCTTAAGACCACACGATAGAAGTGAAAACTTCAACAAGCGGGGCAAGGCAGTAATAATTAATAGTATGAAATAAATATATTTTTTTCTATTTTCACAAAGTAAAATAACATTTAAAATATCGTGATCAAGTCCAAAATTGCCGTATTTGTGTTTAATTGGTTTAAAAAATTACTTATTTTTTTTAACAGTTAAAATTAAAACACCAAATTATGAAGCAAATAACCGCATAAATTAAAAGTTAATTTAAAAAATCTTTTTGGTAATTCTGATATAATTTTCGGGTCGGTTTAAAGTGCATTTACCAAAAAAATTATTTTAGACTTGGTCAGTTTTAGCTTTAAGCCCACGATGTAATACAGTTATAATTGAATATAAATGACTATGACAAGAAGGATATAATAAATTACTATGGTACACTTTGCTCTAACTGATCGTAATTCGTATCATATTCTAAAAATGAAGCAATGGGTTTGTGATAACTGAAACATGCTATGAACACTTTTGATTGGAATCTATTTGATCAATATCTAACAAAAACTCCGTCAATTGTTGAACCATATTTTATTGTACTTTCATTTGGATCATTCGACATTTTCAAATTTAATGTCGATTTTAAAAAATCAACTAAAGGCTTCGATGAGTCATTTGAAAAATCAACATTGAAATCACCACTCAAAATCATAGGTAATGTGTGAAGGTTCCGATTGAGAAGAGCTGATCCTGCTTTGGTATATATTAATAAATTTTCATGTATGAATTCGATGATTTTCTTCATACTTTGGTTAGGTGAGATATAAATTGCTACGATTACAATTTATTGTCCATTTTCTGTTTGACATTTCACTGTACAAATCTCTCCTATTGACGATATATTAACTCCATATGAGTGTGAATTATGAACTGTAACATCCATCTGTGGATGTTTCCGACGATACTGAATGAAACTTATGCGTCATGCTTTGACTATCTATCTCTCAACGAGTGTACATAAGAGCGTTACATAAGAACGTTACGGCTCAATCTTATTCAATATCCACAAACTCTCTACCTGCTTTCCACTGTCTCGCTGTGCCGACTTTACCCTAAGAAGTGGTCTTACATTACATTACATAGCCGAGCCTGACGGCTCAGTCAAATTTACCACCCACAAATTCTGCTAAACGCGCCTAAAGAAGTTTACACTTCAAAAAAACTTATGATTGCTCTTTCGTGGTTACCAGCTGACTGATTCGACTAGCTAGAACAACGGCATTTATGTGACTGAAAAATTGATAAATATTACAACCCTTAAATGTAACAGAAACTGAGACTAAATTAACTAAAAAATACACCTGCTTACAGGCCAATAAGATTTTATTACTAGCAATTAATATTTTTTTGCTAGACCAACTATTCAGTCTGTGATAATTTATTATGCGAACTCCAATTAATATTGTCCAAGGGTCCATACGTGGTGACCATATATGACTTACCTGGATCGTTTGTGTGGTCCGAATGTGTGAATTTGCTCGACTTTTAAGAAAGGATAATTTTTCTGTTCCAACTGTGTCGATGTATATATATAGTACCAGAGATTAGTTGATGCTGAAGACTGAGATCTTTGTGTTTTCATGGCCTATCTTTATTTTTAGATTCAAGGAGAAATACTTTCTGACAGGGATAAATCCGCATTTAGCCATTCGCGACTTCTTGTTTTGTGCATTTTCGAATAATATTAATTGTGCCGTTCAACTCAGCAAAATACTATACTATACATTCGTTTGGCAGTTCGCTTGTTTCTCTTTCGTAGTATTTTCCTGTTTACAATGAAGTTAAATGATTTTTATATCTTACAGTGTTTGAATGGATTTCTGATTCTTATTTGGCTCTTGTCTTGGTTGAATGAAGCCTTTTTCAATTACATTTCAATTTTTTTTTGCAAAATAGGCCAACTTTAACTTTTATTCTCAAATTCGCTTTCATTAACACAGTATTAATATTAGTCATTACAGTTATTTGCAGGGCATTTCGATTAACGTGTTAATATGTGTGTTTATTGAAAATATGTTGTCGTTTTTATTTATTAAAACTTCTGTTGTAGTATATTTCGCAAACCCAGTCATAAAATCCGAATTGATTGACATCTAAAAATATCGCAAACGGTATGTAACAAAACGAAACACTTTTGGTTTTCGTTTTTTTCTTTTAAATACTCCTTGTGCGAAGCCATATTTTTAGCTTTGCTGGCCCCTTGTTCCGATTTTGGAGCCCAGTGGACAAATGGGTTGTAAATCTGAGAGGCTGTTAGCGGAACAGTCTTAACGTTTAATTTAAATTCGCAAGTATAGTCGTTTTATTCTATCTTTTGTTGAGAAGAGCATATTTCGGGATAAACGTTTTAGACACCAATGTTGTGCCAAATTTCCAGTCAAAAATGTTTAGAAATTTTCAAATTATTTTCGTTGAATCTTGAAAGTATCATAAAGCAATGGTCAGCTCGTTAGTAAGTAGATATTTTTTTTTGTAAATAGGAGACTATTTTTAGTTTTTAAAGTGACTAATGATGCAAACATCAACAGAGATCCAACGAAGATTTACGGACACTATTTTTCTAACAACTTTCAATATTGAAATAAAAATTCATTGCGGGATTTCGATGCGTAATTTAAAAACCATTATTTAATATTATTTATGGTATTAAAACTGGTCCAGGTTTTTGTAACTGTTTTATCTACATTTTGTAATACTCATTGATTATGTGCGAGCGAATTTTAATGATCCGGACCTTTTATTGGAAATTCGGAAGAATTGTTATGTTGCTTAATAGTTATGCTATCTATATTTACCTTTTTTATATGTATTCGTTCTTTCCTAAACTGGAATCTAAGTAGTTGTCTTATTAAATGATATTTATTCAATTATATTATATTTATATTATTGTTTATTAAATTATGTGTTGTTTTATCTTGATCAAACTTAATCAATAATTTACACGGCGTCACTCAAATCAAGAAAAAAAAACGTGTTCTTCCTTCTTAAATGGGTAAGATCCAATCCAATCCAATCAAGTAGCACTACAACCCTGGGTGGGTCTTGGCTGATTGTACAACTTTTCTCCAGATGTTTCGATCCTCCATCATTCTATGTTCAAAGGGATGTTCATTTTTTCTAGATCTGACACAATGTTGTCTCTCCATCGCATTCTGGGTCGTCCAGGTGGTCTTATTTCCGCAGGAACCTCCTCCCACATCAACTTTACCAATCTTTCATCCTGCGGTCTATGCACATGTTCTGCACATCTCAGTCTCTGGCCCCTGATTTCCTGGACCCTATCCCCATCCCTATACAATCTCCTAATTTCGGCATTCATTCTCATTATATATTCGTGGTAGTGTCGTGGTATGCTCCGAATTTTTTTTCAAAATCTTACGCTCAAACCGTCTGAGCATTTCTTAAGTTTCTTTTGTCATGGTCCACGTCTCAGACCCGTAGGTTAGTATGGGTCCGACAATGGTTTTGTAGATTTTCACTTTTGATGTTCTTGTAGGACTTTTCGATTTCATCAAGTTATCCAGTGCGAACATACATCGGCTTGTCGATTGTATCCTGATCTTTATTTCTTCCGTGATGCCGTTATCTGCGGTGATTCTTGCTCCCAGATATTTGAAGCGTTCCACTCTTTCGAAATTGAGGGTGCTGAATGTGATGTTTTGGCCTAATCTATCTCGCCTTTGTGTTCGGTTTACGCACAAAGTTTACGTTTGTGTACGGTTTAGGTCCTTGTGCTGTAAGTAACTTTGTTTTTACTCCGGCTTCTCTCACTGATTTCTCTAGAACAAGATTGAAAAGCACAGGTGATAGGGCGTCACCTTGCTTGAGCCCGTTTTTTATTTCAAAACTGCCAGAAAGTTTATTGTTGACACGTACTTTTGATACTCCGTCCTCGGTAAGATGGCTAATTTTATTTAGTTTCAGTACAGCGTTACTTCCGGTGTTTGGTTTTAACCAATGAAAGTCTAAAATGTAATTTCCTATTTTCTTTTTTTTCTAATTGTGTACGTCTTTATGTAGTTCTAGTGTTTAATTAGATTAAATGTTTCAGGTTTGCCCATTTATCACATAATACTCGATGTCTATAAATATTCAATACTGATTTCTTTGTAATTTTGAGAAAGTCATCCGGATAAAAACCGGCCAGACACTCTTAATGACCCTCTTTACGACTTTGAAAGTACATTAACGACAAAAATATTACTCAATTACTGTTTAAATTGGAAATTCTGCCGGCAGAAATTTCAATTTTGGCATATTACGTTTCTGCGGTTGTGTTAAGTAATTTTTTTGCCCTACCTTGTTATAATTTTTCGGCATATTAGCTTCGTAAAATCGACGTTTAATATTTTTTAATCATCAATTCAGCAATACATTTAAGAAAAGTTTTTTATAATTTTTAAATCAAATAAATATAATTTTTTAACCGCCGCAATTTTTAAATATATGAAAAGCAACCAGAGAATAATTTTTTGGAAAACATGATAGTTGAACGTGTTTTCCTATTACCATTTTGGTATTTAAAGCTTTAAATGTGAAACACTGCTTTTCACGTTTTAATGGTTATTCACTTGTTGATTTTGTCGTATCAAATGTCGCACATTGTTAGTTTATCATTTTCTCAGTCAATAATCATCCAAAACATTACAGCAACTTGTTGAAAGGTCTGCCCTGAATAACAAGTTAATCAATTGAGCATATATTAATTGCACAAAAATTATAAAATTATTTAATACCGTCTTTAATATAAAAATTCTTCTTGAAAATATTTTAGGTCGCTTGCCCCCAATGACTTCGGCACACTGTCCAATTTTCAAATTTCTCCTTATTACGATTTGCTAGATGTCGATCGCGGCGGTTCTCGGTGGGACACCCTGTTTGGGACACCCCTACATTAATTTTATATTTCATCAGGTAGTTTAGAAGGTTCACAATGGCTAAGAAGAAGGGTATAGAAATCGGAAAAATAACCCCCATCTAAGAACCATAGAAACACACATATCTTAAGAATGAAGAAGAATGAAGTATTGAAGGAAAGGTTGAATGGGTCGTTTACAGCTTAGGTAACCAAACTAATGTTCTCACTTTTGGTGATTTATTTCTCGGGTACAAATATGGTATAAATATACACAAACATCCCGGTAGATTATTCAATACAGTGCATAAGAAATAAATGGTCTGAAATAAAGGAACATACATCATTACCCGAAAATTTATTGGGGCGGTAGAGCTGTGCCTTAAGTCCACGTACTTCCGGTACGAGGACAATTTCTATTCACAAATATATGGAGTAGCTATGGGGTCTCCCATAGCTGCAACAATTGCAAACCTCGTGATGGAAAGTCTGGAAGAAAAACTAATACCTGATTCGAATTTTAAGTGTGGATTTTTTAAAATATACGTGGATGACTGCATAATGTGCCTGCCAAACCAAAAGTTCAATACACACTGGATAAGTTTAATGCGTTACATGAGACCATTAAATTCACCATTGAGGAAGACAAAAACCGATCATTGAACTTTTTGGATATGACGGTTATATATGACGATAATGGGGAAATAAAAACAAACTGGTACACAAAGGATGTGTGGTCTGGTAGATGCTTGAATTACCAATCATATGCTCCTATACAATATAAAAAAAGTGTTGTAACAGCTCTTACTGATAGAGCGATTAAATTGGCACATTATAGATACAGAACAAAAAATCTTGAAAAAATAAAAAAGATACTAATAATGAACAACTATCCCAAAGCTTTCTTCGAAACAATTATAAAACGAAGAATTAATAAAATCTGCAATTCAAATAGATGGAACAACATAAATAATATAGAAAAGAAAAAAGAAGGTGAAATCAAGTATGTATCATTAACGTACATACCAGAAATCAACACAAAAATAAAAAATGTTTTAAAACCAAATAATATTACTATAGCGGAAAAAACTAAAAACAACTTGGCAAAAGAATGTTTTACAAAATTTAAACCTAAGCGATAAGTTGGACACACCTAACGTAATATACAAGATTGACTGTTTGAACTGTGACAACACATACATAAGTCAAACAGGGCAATATTTAAAGAAAAGAATATACGAGCATAAGTATAGCTTAAGAAAGGTTAACGAAAATGGAACAGCATTAGCACAACATGCACAACAAAAGTTGCATGATTTTGGTTTTGATAACACACAAATATTAATCAATGAAAACAACTATAATAAGAGAAGAATCCATGAAATGATACAAATTAAGAAACATCAGAATGCAATAAATTTCAGATCAGACACAGACAATCTTAGCTCTGTGTATCATACACTAATTAGATGATCGCATGCATGAACTGATTGGACCAGGTAAATGAAATGTAAACATCTGATATTGAGGAATTGCCAAGCAATTCCTAGAATGCAAAGAAAAGGCGAAAGATTAACAGTTTTTTTTGTTTCGCTCGCTTGATATCGAGTAAAATATGGAAAATTCAGTGACCAGTTAAATGTTAAGGTAGAAACAACTATACGCGTAAGTTGAATTTAAATCTCTAAACAATAGATTCTAGTCTTTTCCCAGATATGTTTGTCCTGACTTATCACCTGAAAACCAATGTTCTCGATGTACTTTTAATATGTGTGTGAATTGTATTTTGATATATGTATTTTGTGAAAATTTTCTATTTTAAATTGAGGATAATTGTAAATGTAAAAATATATATTTTAGACAAACTGATGATAGTGGAGAAAGACACCGAAACGTATTTGTAACATTTTAAATAATAAACAATAAAATTGACTGAAACCCAGAAAATTTTTTTGAAATGAATTGAAGTACAGTCAGGAAAATATACACAACATTTAAATTAAGATATATCAAAAGTCCAATTCTGTTCGGAAGACACGGAAAGAAAATGAGTAGCGTGGACGAGGGCGTGCCCGGAAAAACATTAATTCCGGGAACTGGGTCGGGAAACTACGTCACTACGTAGTTTGCCATGGAATCCGGGTTAGTGGGTCAATATAAACCCTTGTGGAATCGACAAGTGATCCCCTGAGAGGAAGGGAAAGGGTGAAAATTTATTGCGATTGTTGTAGGTGGCGCGTGTCGTGTTATTTTAATTGGACTGTTCCAGAAACCCTGGAAAACTAGTTGAAATAAGGAAGGGGTTCGGTGCAAGAATATGCGGCTTTTACAAAGAATCATGTGCATACACTGTTTTTATTAGAGCGAGAAGTTACCCAGAAGTATACGAGTACATAACCCATTCAAAATGAGCTGTTTGAGACGAATTTGCAACTGAGATTTTGCCCTTATTCTTCTGTTTAAATTCCGATTTCTGCTGATTTGGAGAGTGCTGATTTGGAAAAAATCTGAAATTCAAAATTCGAAGTAATTATGGCTTCTTACTCGGTACGAGTTACCGCGGATTTCTTCGAATAACGAATGGTTACTTTTTCAACACTTTTTTCCATCTTTCGTTGAAAAGATTGTAAGAAGCTGCTTTCTTCGAAGTATTTTCTAGTGTGACGAAGACAATTTGGATTGTGCGTACTTGAAGTTCCGAGAATTAAATTCTTTAAAAAAATTCCCGAAAATGCCACTGTCCGTAATCCGTTTTTCTACTACACAGGTTTTCTTCCGTTTTTGTTGAAAATTGGGCTGTTTCTGTTGTTGGCGATTTGAAAATTAAGTGTTTGCCAGAAGGTGAACTTTTAGATGTCTTGCAGATGATTTATCTTTCACCGGTTGAGGTTTGGCTCATTTCCCGAGACAAATCTAGGATCCTATATATTTTTGTGATATGGTAAACTCTAGGAGATTGCTAATGCATGATCTTCCAGAATCCTTAAGTTTAGTTCTGAAACATTGGTTGGATCCTTAGACGAATGGAGCCGGTTTAAAAAGCGCATTACCGCACGATTGCGTAATGCCGTCTCACTCGAAGCGATACCTATTAATAAATATCATTAAAACACAATGATGATAACACAACCAAGTGTTTTACTGTGGCGGCGGCCTTGGCACCATTTCCATTTATTTCAAATCAGATTCGCTCTCGTTGACATACTGACCCACTGACAGTGAATCTAAGATTTTTGCGAATAATTGTCAACATAGCAAATGTGCGTGTGCTGATAGTACGTTAGTGTATAATTTATTTGAAGGGTCAGGATGGAAAGTTCAGCTATTATGCATTCACTTGATAATTAGAGGTGGGGCCACATAGCTGCTTGAGTTAGCATCTTGAGATATGGGTTTATCTGGCAACATTCTGGACTTAAATTGCAAAGAATGAGGGTCTGTGAGCTAATGCCAAAATTAACACTAATTAAGTGTTTGGGAAAATTACACTACTGGCAGGATAAAAACATATCAGATAGCTGCAGTGAAATTGTTACAGAATGTGCCAATGTGTGAGTCCCAATTCTTTCCAACGACACTCATTAATTCACACGCTCAACAATTGTTAACGGGCTCTTTCGTCTAAAGCACAACTTTAGAAATAATGCACGGGATAAAACTGAAGCAAATTGAGGAGTGTTGTGGTGAAATTAAGAAAGAAGTAAAAAGTTGCCACAACACTGGAATTGAAACTTCCAGCAAACGACGAGAAGCAGACTACGTCGGAATACTCAGAAAGCAGTTGCTGCATGAAATAAGATGATAAGCAAATGAAAGAAAACCTAAAATGGTGGTTAAAGGTCTCAAACCATAGATTAATCCGAGCTTCACACATTGGGGCCAATAGCATTGATTGGTATCGCAGCAGGTAGCGAATATATTCCCTACTCTTTGGTTGGGTCCCATGTTTGGCGCCGGTCTAACAGAAATGTCGTTTGCAATATATAATGTATGGAGGAATGTTTGTGTGAATCTGGTTTAGGAAATCCGATGCATATGTTGCTAATGCGAGCCTCAAACGTATGCAAATAGCAGGAACATCCATCTCAGCTAAACCACCAGTAATTTTTATTTATGAAGCTGCGGTAAGTTCTTTAAAGAAAGTCTCACCATTTTGTTATGCGCAACAATGGCTGGTGAAAAGGAGGATTTTTCGTCATAGGAAAATCAGCTCGCCATCGTGCTTTGAAAAATATTTCCATCAAGGATTTGAGAGCAATGTGGCAAACAAACAAGAAAGCGTGGATGACCCAAGAGATTAGTCAGAATTGTTGTTTCAGTTCGATAGAAAGAAAAAGAAAACAAAAGAAGAGTGCTCTTATTTCTAGAAAACGCAGGATGCCATCCTCGTGAGCTGAAACTTAAAAATGTGAAACTTATATTTTTGCCCCCAAACACTACTTCTATAAGTCAGCCCTTGGACCAAGGCATCATTAAGAACTTTATTTTATTTTTATTTATTTATTTTCATTTTCATATTTCATTCATTTATAATTTTATTATAGAGATCTTATTCTAAAACATGTTTTAACTAAAATTGACGCCTCCAAATCTGTGTCTGAGATGTCAAAGTCCATTAATGTATTAGAGGCTTTATATTTCATAATGCCTGCATGGAATAAAGTAAATTCTGCAACAGTCAAGAATTGCTTTATAAAAGCTGGATTCAAGAAGACTGCAGGAGAAGATCCACAAGATTATAATCCAGTAGATGAGCTGCCTTTGTCACTATTAGTTGGACTAATGCGTCATGCAAAAGCCTTAGGTGCAAGTGATCCACAATCATAAGGATTTGTAAACAGGGACCATATGGTGCAGACTGAAGAGGAAACATTTCAACCTGATACTACCGCTCTTTCCATAACTGAACTTTCCATAAGTAGTGATGATGACCAATCAGAAGAAACGTTGACAATTGTACCTAATGCTTCACTCATAAAATCGTATGATGATGCCTTAAATGGAATTTCTCTTTTAAAAACATTTTCAACATTGCAGTATTCAACAAAGATTTCAAAAAACGCGACAAACAAATATTTTAGAATATGTTAATAAACCGGCACAACAACATTCTAAGTTTCAATGTTGAAAAATTATATAGAACATTAGAAAACAATAAAGAAGCTCGGAAGAAACTGGAAGAAGATCTATTACGCGGGCACCTCCCATAACCGGACATTTTTTTGTGGCACCGTGACTGTCCGCTTATCGGAGTCATCGGAATTATCGCTTTCGCTGTGATAATAATTTCTTATAACTTTTGTGTTTTTTGCTATTTTCTTACAATCTCAATCTTGTAAAAAAAGAATGAATCGTGTCCAAATATTTCTCTCGAACGCCATAGACCTGTTGGGAAGTTATTTGATTTTCTATCTGCCCAAATCATAACAATTTGTTAAAATGAAATGTTCTATTGCCAGCATTGTTGGCTTAAATGGAACTTTTTCTGAGATTGATACTTGAAAGTCGATATATTTTACCTTTAGTATCATGCTACGTTCTGTTTTGTTGCTGACGAGTCGAAATCAGAATTTTTAATTCAACAGAGACATACAAATTGTTCTTGGTATTTGGTTTATGGGTATTTGGTTTATAAATTTGTGCTTAAATTGCACATTTGAGAGATTTTAACATTTATTTCACGCGCATGTTACAAAAATAAAAATTGGTTATTCCTTCAATTTATGCAACTTGCTTCTAGAACCCTATATACAGGGTGAATCAGTTTATAGTAGCAGGACTTTAACGGTCGATAGAAAATCTAATTTTAAGATGAAAATATCATACAAACATATATTGAAAACGGCTAGGTTTTTGAGATTCAGGGTGGCAAAGTTAACATTTTATTTTCATTTTTTTTTAAATAATTCACGCAAATCTTAATATACTGTAATAAAATTATATATATATTTTCGTATATTTTCCTGACTGTACTTTAATTCACTCCAATATATGTCTGGGTTTAGGTCAATTTTATTGTTTATTATTTAAAATGTTACAAATACGTTTCGGTGTCTTTCTCCACCATCATCAGTTTGTCTAAAATATACATTTTTACATTTATTATCAATTTAAATAAAAAAAAAACTTTCACAAAATTCACATATTAAAATACAAATCACACACATATTAAAAAGTACAATTATTATTATTGATAATGAATGTAAAATGGATATTTTAGACAAACTGATGATGGTGGATAAAGACACCGAAACGTATTTGTAACATTTTAAATAATAAACAATAAAATCGACTGAAACCCAGGAATACGTTGGAATGAATTAAAGTACAGTCAGGAAAATATACACAATAATAAACAATAAAATTGACTGAAACCCAGGAATATATTGGAGTGAATTATATATATATTCTAGGACTTATCGCAGTACCACATCCGATCATCTCCAAGTTTTCGCTAAATTTACAGACGGCGCCACTTGGCACTAATATTTCATTTTTAAATAATAATAACTTTTTTGTGCCTACCCGTATCAATCTGATTTTAAAAGAAAATCATTTTTCGTTCATATTTACGTAAGAAAGGTATTGTTTGAAATCGCTAACAAACAGTAACCGTTTTGTAGATTTTTTCAAAAAACTTTTTAATTGCGAATTAATCAGAAAAAAGTAACAAACTTAAATTAAACAATTTTAGATTTCTAACGTAAATTTTCAATGATCGGATGTGTATCTTAAGATTTGCGTAAATTTTTTTTTAAATGTTAATTTGTATCTCAAAAACGAAGCCGTTTTCAATATATGTTTGTATGATAATTTCATCCTAATTAGATTTTCTATTGACCGTTAAAGTCCTGCTACTGTAAACTGACTCACCCTGTCCCTGTACCCTTATATACTATGTAATACTTATAAACTAACTTCTAAGAAACGAAATATAAAAATGAAAAGTGCGTTTATATTTCTTTAAAGCAATCGACAATTGATCTTAACATTCTTTTATTTATTTTCTTGCACATTTTTTCCTGGCTTTAGTAGTCTTGTAAATCTCAAGTATTTCCAATGTTTTAAAATTCATGTTTGTTAGTCGCTTATCTTACATATTCAAAAATGTTGATTTTTGAGTTGATTCAAATTCAATGCATTTTTTATCTTGAAAAACAACTCGAATTTTGTAGTTCTGATTTTGAGTTTCCTGACAAACAGTAGTTGCAAGTAAATACTATAATATAGAAACAAATTTACTTAATGTAGTGATAGAGAAGTACGAAACGAGCCCGTATGAAGCTTTCCCGTATATTTCCACACTCGTTTAGACTGGTTATTGTGAAACATAATGCAACTGATTAGTTGCCTGAACCTTCTGAACAGTCAGATATTTTAGTGAAAATATTGAAAAATTGTTGGAGACCCAAATGCAATTGCATTTTTAGTTTATCCGCGTCATTGTCCCTTTACAAGACAAAATAATAGGAGTTTCAATAGTCAAATTATTTCTGGACTCTTACCTCTGGGCATTTTGCGAATTCTTTGTACATATTTCGTTTTGCGTTCAAGCAGTTTCTATTTATTACTTCAGCAGAATTTTTGCGCTCGATTCTCGACCAGAAATCCACTAATCGGGTGCATTTTTTCTCGCCATCCTTGACATAAATGTCAGGGAACGGAAAAATGGTACCATTGCCAATGGGTTAGTGTGTCAACAACACATTTACATGCATGATATGCGATTAAATGATGATTTTGTTTTTGTAATTGCAGAAAAATCTCGGCTATTATTAGCGCGCGATATTACCGTGTAGATAGGTCAGTTATTCGTTATTTTAAAAAACACCATACAATTACAAATTAAATTATTTTTTAATAAAGCTAAATGTGTGCCCTTTTGCCCTACTAAATCAGCTGTTTTCAGTTATTAGTTGTCATTCTTACATAAAAAATAGCATTGAAACTATTCAGTTATGAATTGCAATAAAGGTTGCATTATTGCAGTTCCTTGTTCATACTTAGCACATGGAATGTGCTGAAGAATGGAGTATCTATCAAGAGAACATCTAATGTTATAATAACTTTTTTAGGAGGTTTGGCTTGTGTTCTTTGACTTTTTGCGCAAAAGTTTACCCCCCAACTGCACTTACTTTTTAATTTTGTGAGTAATTGTTTGCACAAATGAATGATTTCTCCACCATCTGTTTAACTCACATGGCTTTAACGCAAATTTAACCCTCCTCTAGAGCCTAAAACAAACTTTGCTAAGTAGCATATTTAGTGGAATTATATTCTGAAACAAATTGTGCAAGTTTGAAAATTAATGGATTTAATTAAAATTTTATTCATGACCCTATCAGACCTTACACTTCCGGAAATGTATTCAACACAATTTCCTGTTACGTACCTTTAGTCTTAAAAAATATTGAACGCCAGATAATATATGTTAATTTGTATTTCGAAACTGTTAACATAAAACAAAGAAGCCATCAGCAAAGAAACCAATATTGATAAAATAATATGCATACAAGTTACGGCTCATTGTCAGTTACGTTTGTTATGCAGGTTCTTTGAAAGAAAAATCATAAACGCTTTGCATTTTTTTCACTGTTACACTCCGTAATTGGTTTTTAATTATAATTAAGTAGGCCAGGGTAACGCGCGGCTAAAACCTTGAACATCTCCATTATGAAAAAGCGACGATGTCATACTTTGAATTACTCTGAGTTTTATTAATTAATTTAATTGCCTTGTTTGTTTTGAGTGTGCTTAATTAACGTTGCCGATTTTTCGTCTGGGGTTAATGAGTATTTACTAAGTTAATCAGTTTTCCCACCCTTTATCGGTTAAGCGCTCAATGTGTGGTGACCGAAATATAATTGCTTGATAAATTATATTACCCAAATATGCCTAATTTGTAATAAGCCTTAGATAACAATTTTATTTGAATATAAAATAAATACAACACATTTTGCAGGAACACACACTTACACACCTTTTAACACATGCTATAAACACATTGGATGATGGAGTTTAACATTTACACCTGCTGGCGATCCGGAGCATTTTGAGATTCAAAATGCTAATTTTCACATTTTTCTGTCGTTTTTTACAAACTTCAGAAATTTGTGATGACCTCTTTAAGTACGAGGATAACTAGGACACTTTGCTTCGATGTCCCATGAATGTATTCGGTAACTATCAGATTTTTTTCCTTGCATCGAGTCGTATACTATTTGTTGAAATGCTAGTTTGTTGGGGTAATTATCTAGTTTAGCTAGTCTTAGTTTCTTTCATCGTGGATGGGCAACAAAGTAGATCTTGTTGCCTTGGCCCCGGTTGTTTTGGTATTAGACAAGTATCTAAAAAAAATTTTACAGTTGCTATATAAAATTCTTATGTTAGTCCAACCGTTGATATTATTATTATTATTTACTAGTTACTAATTTTGTTTTGATTGTTTAAGGTAGACTAAGAATATTGCTTTGTTGAATTTGAGTAAGACAGGAAACTGATTCCACTAATTTTGAATGCAAATGTTGGTGTGTGGTGTCCAATTTAATATTTGTGTACAGTGAGTGAGTTGAAATAATCGGCATCAGTTTGTTGGAAGTGTTGTAGAGGAGTGTGCGAGGAGTAGAAAAACATTTGAAAAGAAAACAATGTATGTTTAAAAGTGCGATATTTACACAAAACGAAATCATCAATTAGGTAACATTGTTATTTGCCTGCCTGATAAGTTGTATGGGTGTTACTTATTAGCATTATGGCGGGAAGTAAATATATTTTGCTCCATAGATTAATTTACGAAACCCGACCCAAACTAATCACTTATTGCACGGTTGAATTTTTTAAGAAAATATCTAATACTATACAGGGTGTGTATGTGGGCACGCTGTCGGATTTGTACAGCGGACGTTAAAAAAACAAGTTTCTATAAAAAAAATCCCAGAGGGCCCCCCTAAGGAGATACTGGCCTCTAAAGGAGCCACCTCATAATCGATTTTTTTAAATAACTTTTAGAATACTTCATGCAATTTAATTATTTTTTCATACAATGAACAGTACATCATTGTCTTGAAAAGGACCCAATTTTTTTTTAGAAACTTGTTATGTTTTTTAACGTCCCCTGTACAAATCCGAGAGCATGCCCACATATTCCGGGACACCCTGTATATTATATACATTAAATTTGAGTTGCATACTTGTTTTCTGTGTAATATTGTGTATATAAGGTCGATAATTTGCATATTTTAAGATTTTATTTTATTAGAGTGTGTTTTAAAGCATCTCCGGATGTACATTGGATTATCCCATGAAGTTTTTAAAAACATGTCTATTCGACTGAAAAAAAACTTAATTTTCTCATTGGCTGAGTAAATTTCATCAATCGATCCAAAAGAATGACGCCAATTACAAATCACTTAAGTGATTTTAATCACTTAAATTTTTAAATTAAAACTGAGTGAATGTATTTGTTTAAAGTTTTGTGCGAATGAAAACATCCCAAGTGAGTAGCAGCAGTAATTTTAGAGTTAGATTTTTTATATGAGGTTATGCAACTAAATGTGATTAGGGCGCTCCCAATTTATTGCTGTTCTTTCTGTAATCATCACACCTTCCGGTGACTTCTGCAATTGGACTGCACAAGAAGGACTCCTAAGTACACTTCGGACTTTGCGCGTTACTTCATCAATCATCCGAAGAAAGATTTAACATTTTCAAATTTGTGCCCAAAAAGATTACATCTCTCCTAATGCTTATTTTGAACGAGACACACTTGTGCAACTACAAGAATGCTCTCTTCAAGAGTTTTGTGATAAATGGAAAGACTTTAAAAGAAAATTAAAGTGTAAATGATTGCTGATTCGGAATTAGGCTTAGAGCAACTGGAAACCAACCAAAACAGCATACAGAAGTAGCTAAAAAAGCGAAGAATTAAGGCAAATGGAGGAGAAGCGGTCAAATTTGCTTTTGTCTGTGGAAAAGAAATTTGATGTTCACCTAAAGCACATGAATGCGCAATATCTCAATACAAAGAACTTAAACATCTTGGTATGCAACAAGTTCTAGCTTTAAACAATTTGTATGTGTACAAGACATTACTTAATAAGGTAAAGGAGGAAATCAAGCAGTTTAGCGAAAACTATGCTTAGAGACTGTGAACTAAGACAACCCATCGATCTGCTCTGCTTTCTAGATTTGAAGTCGTACTGTTGTTCCAACAATGTATGCGATATGGGTTAGATATGAATTGAGATGAGATCTAAATTCTAATTAATTGCATTGACGTTCATTTGAAAAAAACATTTTTCAGCTTATTTTTGATTTGGTATATGAAACATGTACTTAGTGGTAAAAAAGTAAGAGTATGTAAGAGATAAAGTTAGAAAAAAATTGTAAGGTAAAACGTGGTTACATAAAACCTGTAGAAAAAGTGAAGAAGTGTTCATGCAGAAGGCATTGAAGATACACATGTAGACGACGCAGTTTACATTAAATAGGAGTTAAAGAGAGTATGAACACACACAACAAAATAAAAACAAATAAAATAAAGATAAAACGTGTAGGAAGCCAAAGGAGACTCGATCTTCCAAAAAGTTTTACCGTGGCTCTAGAAGATATGTTAAAAAAGCTGAATTGGCAGAACAAAGGATTTCTAATAGACGGCGAAAGGCTAAATCATATCAGATTTGCTGACGACATCATGCTGGTAGCCGAAAACCAAAGGAATCTACAGAGTATGGTTTTTTTTTCGGTGAGGTTTGGGAAATGCTCTCTTACGCACACCCAGAGCTGATGTTCTGGCGCTCTGGGCTGCGTGGGACTCCAGCTTAGCTGTTTACCCACTAAAACCGTTCCTCACCTCCGAAGTGGTGTTTAGCCTAGCACCGCGGTCATTTCGGTCCTATTGTGCCTTCGTATTTTACTCCCTCATTATCCCTGTGTATTCAATGAATTACAGAAGAATCTTCAGGGGGGTACGCATGACTTGGTCTGGTAGAACTTCATCTCCTCCCAGGAGTCTACATCTACCTGTTGCATATGACGTGCAGTGACATATAATATCTAGAGTAGTTTCGTCCTCTAATTCGCACTCTAATCTGCAGGTCGGTTGATCGCTCAGTTCCATCCTTAATAGGTTGGTATCCTGTTAAAAAGGTCACTATCCTCCTTATTTTTTGCCTGCTGAGATCTAGCAGTTCGTTTTTACGCACTGGTTGTGGAGGTCCCACCAACTGCCTCGAGGTAAGGAGTCGCAGTGTCTACTCCCAGTAGAGTGGGATATGTTCTATGTTCTTCCAAGATCCATTGCCCAACTCCCGCCCTAACTTGGGCATGATATATACCACAAGCAGGTTTTTGGTTGGTCAGTGGTCGCTCTGCCCCTGCCTTAGAAAGTTCCGCAGCAATCTCGTTTTCTTTGCTCCTGTTTGTCCCAGTTGCCCAAGTGAGTTTTATTCTGTTTGAGTTCCCAGCCAGGGTCGTAAGTTCTTTTCCACAATCTAGCACACATTGTGACCTGATTGTGTACCATTCAAGTGCCTTTATTGTGGCTTGATCTCCGGTTACGATGGTAATATGCTTACGTGTGTAGGCTCTTTCCCTCATTCTCCGGGCGCAATTTGTTATTGCTAGTATACTTGCTTGAAAAGTGGTCGTGATTGTATCCAGGTTTCAGGTAATCCTTTCCCCGGTACTTCCTCTTTCGACTATACCAGCGCCTGTGCCCGATGCTGTTTTTGTGCCTTCCGTATACCATACGGAGTCCCCTGTGATAGCTGATAGAGTCGCTCCACCATCTCACCCCTCATCCAGAACATAAGTTCTGAAAGGTACCGAAATGCTTAGAGTTTTAATTCGATCAGTTTTCAATCCCATGGGTTCGACTGTCTTCAGCTTTCTGAAGATCGCGCTGTGTCCCAATTCCATCGCTTTCCTTACAGAGTATGGTTGAAAAACTAAACGAAAAATCAGAACAGATAGGTTTGAAAATCAAAATAAATAAAACTAAATATTCAACCAATGTCGCAGATCAAAATCAACAGATAATCCTAAACAATCAGCCGATTGAAAGAGTCCAGAGTTTTATTTATTTAGGTCAGAAAATCGAGTTAGCAAAAAACAATTTGACTGCAGATCTAGCTCAACGCATATCCTTGGGATGGTCAACGTTTGGCAAGTTGCAGGACATTTTTAAGTCCGACATGCCGAATACGATAAAAACGCAAGTTTTCAACCAGTATGTTCTGCCGGTGCTCATCTACGGAATAGGGACAAGGGCGCTCAACAAAAACATTATCCATAAGTTCCAAACGATACAGCGAGCTATGGAAAAACGAATCCTAATCTTCAGAAGACCACATCATCAATATAGAAATTCGAAGAACAAAAGTCAAAGACATAGTAGAAAGAATATGGACATTAAAGTGGAACTGTGTGGGACATATTGGAAGAATGACAGACAAGAAGAAGAACAAAAGAAGACCTCTTGGCTGGACATGACTGGATGAGAAGAGCCTGCAACAGAGAGGACTGGCAGGAGCTAAAGTAGGCGTTCGCACGACGATGGTATGAAAAGTATTGAATTTAACACCTGGCTCCGCTATACTTCACCTTAATACACACCATTAAGAGTATTAAGACGTTGTAAAGAAGCTGCTACTGGTACAGAAAAACGTTCGGGAATATTGGAATGGTGGAAGATTTTGAAGAAAGACTAAATCGCATAAATCGAGATGTTTGAGAAGCTCGTATTCTATCAAAGCTGCTGCTATTTTATGCAGGTTCTTGCGACTTCAATGTGCGGAGCTCAAAATAGAAAAAAAAATAGTTGTAAAATACTATAAAAGTTTAAGTTGGTGCATCTTCTGATGTCACCTTGGAGTTCGAGATTCCATGAAGACATTTATGTGAAAGTTTTCCAATCCAATTTGGCGCGTGTTACAGTTCCGAGTGCTGATAAGCTGAAGTGGACGCTTAGTAGATAATGAATCAGTTCAATTCTATTGTGTTCCTTATCTCGAGATGTACGGACGCCACTGATTGATTGCTTGAAGCACAGAGATATGAGTTATTAAGTGTCGTTAAGTGATATCACGCACATTGTGCAATCGCAAAACGAAAATAAAAGTGGTGCCAATGTCATTGGGTAAGTGGGTCAGTGGGACACGGCAAATACCGCCCGCCGCCTCCGCGCGACGCCAAAGTAAAAACAGATCTCGCATTTAATTCTGTTTATTTTTTTAAATCGGAATTTATTGTTTTGTTCATTGATATTTTCAGGAGTCGTGTTGATGTATTTGGATAAACTCTTGGGAAAATTTGGCAATTTGTTTGCCAACTGACATTTTACTCTAATGATGAGAGGAGTCACTATAAGTGAGGTGATTTGCCAAACAGATTCATTCGTTTCGCACAGAATATTTTTGCCTAGGCGGGTTATACGCATGATCTATGTTTGCTTTTTTAATTTGCTACGGATTTTTGTTAATTTCTTGACGAATTCTGGGCAGTTGAGTTAATAGCCTAGAACTTCTATACTGTTTTTTCTTTCCCTTTTGTAAAATGTCTGAAAGTATGAGCCAATGCTTTCAATGTTACTATTGATCGCCAGTTCTATTTTTCTTAGAATTGAATTGCTGATGTGTTAATGTTAATGATTTCATCCGAAAAATTCGAAGAAATATCCTTGAATGAATGACACGACGAGTTTCCGATATGCCGGGGTAAAAACTGAAATTTATAGCATCATTACGCCATCAATTGAATTACATTCACGATTATGGTATTGAAACGAGAGTAAAAGTGGTCAGTATGTCACGGTCAGTTCTTTTGAGGTCGAAGTTGGTAGGAGGGCGATTGCGATCGAACAAGTGACTCGAGACGATCCAAATCTGGTAATCTTGGAGAAACTTAATCGCTTTCGATTTCAATAGTGTATTAATAACCCAAAAATCCGGTTATCGATTTGAACGGTTTTTTGGGGTTGCACAAAATTGAGCAACGATTTTCGCATTCAATCGTATCCAAATTGCCCATACAAACATATAGAGAGTTTTGTTTGAAGCTGTGAACTGTTGAAATGAGTATCAAAAGTAATCATAAATTGCAAATTTGCTTAAAATGACTGCGATTTTCATATTGGTTTCCTCAAAAGTTTAGCTGGAAAATCTCTGTCCTAATCAAAGTTGTAGATTTCATATTGGCAGGAAGCACATCCTTAATATTGCAGATCTTATTAAAAAGCTGAGGCTCATTTTTATCTTACTTGATGATTGATGAGTTACCAATTCCATTTTTTCGCCACGTCATTACAGTTTGTTTTGCATAAAGAATGAATTGAGAAGTCGGCAGAATCAAGGTAGTCCAGCGGATGCATAACTAATCTTATCTACAGATGTAAGCAGTAAATCGTTTCTCCATTTTGATTACTGAAGGCAACAATATTTAAATTACATTCTGCCAAACAATCTACAAGAAGCAGGCAATCGGAAACAGCTATGATAAACTGAAATGTTTATTATTAAGTTGAGTATATCGTTTTCTCAAAGTGCTTGGAAAATTTTCTATCGTAATCTTGCGACGGTACAAAAAGCTCAGTACTGGAGTCATGAAAGCGCAATTCTTCCTGGTGTTGACGAACAATTATAAATAGGAATGAAAATAGGATTTATTCAAAGTAAGCAATTTACAAAACTTGTTGAAAATTTGGAGCGTTGGCTGGTTGTGCACGAGAGTTTATGATCAGTAAAACAGTAGTCTGAAACGATCTCACAATAAACTCTTTTTGAAGGAATCCCACATTAAAATCGAAGAACGAAAATGGTCAATTGACCAGATAGTTGAGCAAGAAAAATCGTCATATACAGACCAAATACAAAATCAACGAATACATGCGTGTTTGCATAAAAAAAATGTAACCCAGATTCCCTAAATGGCACCGACCGTGACACACTGACCACTTTTACTCTCGATGGATGGTTTTGTACCATATCAATAAGTATGTATGATCGGCGCATTTGTTGTACCTCATTATTATACAATATTCGTATCAAATTTTGTCAGAACACACATGCATAATCAGTAGGTGTGTTAATTGGGCCCACTTGAGTTTTGGCTGTCGGTCTTTCGGGGGTTCTCGCACAAGGTTCTTGCGATAACGATATACGTGTAATGGGAGCGGGCTTCGTTTCGAACTTTTATTTGAGAAAACATAATTTGGTATTGGAATTGTTTAAAGAAACTAGAACGAATATTTTCAAAGTATTAATTTGCAAATGAAACAGGTTTGAACTCAATGGGAAGACATATTGTGGTGCCAAGTAAATGTGCTGACAATCTTTTAAACATTTGCTTAGATGGTTAATTTTCGGGTTTGGATCTGAAACTTCGAATTACGTAAATAAATTCGTATTTTTTGGTTACATCTGTATTTTTGAACTGTATTGTATGTACATCTTTTCAAATGCCATCTTCCTTCCAAAGGTTGGCAGTCATCCAGGCAACTTGAACTTTAGAAACGGTTAGTGTAAACAATTGCAACAGGGGGATTCGCGGATGTGTTAGAGTTTATGATAGGAGGAAGCGTGTCATCAGCATATGTTTAAGAATTTATTGCTGGGCCTTTCTTTCATTTATTCTGATCTCCTACAGCTTCCATTAGTCTGGAAACTGCATCGTTGCAATACAGATTAATCATAGTTGGTGAGGGAACGCACCCTGCTTCACACCACATTTTATTTTAATGTCTTTAGATGTGTTTCGATCTATTCGTGTGTAAGCTTTGTGGTTATAATGAAAGCTTCATTTTATTCTGATGCCTCTATAGACTATATTCTTTTTCTTGAGTTTCCTCCCAGGTAATAGCGTATTCCACGTTATCTTCATTCCTTTCGTCTGTTTAATAGGTCTGTAACTCTCTAATTATTTGATTTTCGTGTAAGTGTTATGATAATCATGTTCTTCCATCTGTAGTTGTTTGATTTCTTTGTATTTTCCTTTGAAATATCCCTCTATTGCCAATTTAATTCCAGATCTAATTTATTTAGGTAAATATCCCTCTATTGCCAATTTAATTCCAGATCTAATTTATTTTAGCATTTCTTTATATTTAATCGGTTTTCTTTGAACTTTTCTTTTTTTTATAGAACTTCTCAGGTCATTTGTTACTGTCGCTTTCTGTACTTTTCTCTTTGTAGTACCGTTTGGTTCCATATATATATGGTTCTTATCCGATCTATTCGTATTTGGGATTGATTTTTATATGTTTATGTCTATCTACTCTGAAGTTTTCTATTAAAAATCCCTGTTTTCACATTGCAATATAACTAATCTACATTTTAATCAACTGCTGAAAAATTACACAATTAAAATTTGAACAAATCGAAAAAATGTTCTGCACTAAATACATGAGGCTGTCTTAAATAAATTTATTTCTTCTGATTATTTGTTAAGAATTCATAGGGGTGTCTGTATGTGGAAAGTAGTACTGCATTTTGGCACAAACATGTAGGAAATTGAACACTACTTTGATGAATTTACTTAATTAACATTAATTTGCCATAATCGATTGAATTAATTGTATATCTTGCAGGTGTGAAAATTTATATGTTGAATCCAGACTTTTTTCCAGGTAAGACTTCCTGAGACGATAAGATTGATAGTCAAAGCGCAATGATCCGACCAGCAAATTTGGCTGCAAATTCCTTATGGTAAGTCAACTATAAATTTACTCCATTGATTGATTCAAAACCCTGACCTAAATTTCCCGAAAAAAAACTACCTTTATTAATTTCCAGTCAAATTAATATTTAATCCCGGTTCAATTCTGCATATCGCGACACGCACAACATTACATAAGGCAATAAAAATGGCTTCAATCAACGAAACATAACCGTAAAGCTTAGTTTTGCTTGTTAACATGTATGTGATAATAATAATTGGAAAACGCACGCCAAAAAATATTAGACATAAGGACATGTTACTGAAGAAAAAGCTCATTGTTTACTCGTGTGTGGCATAATTTCGAGCACCGTATTTCTGTCTTATTAGGTTGGCTTGATTGATAGATATGGGGCGTGAAATTACCATTAATGTTGCATTATTAAATGCAAATTTTGCTGCAAAAATTAGGTCAAAAAATTTTATTATTTAAGGTTTTTAGCTACGGATATTTCATAAGTCGATCACTCGGATTTGAGAGGGTAGGTACACTTAACAAAGAACTTTAATTGATATCGTTAATGAGACTTGACAAAGGAGTAGGAAAATAAAGCTGCTGGAAAATTAATTAGTTTGATCAAGATTAACATTTCGGAGACTTTGACAATGGATTTGCTCTCAATACTGTTTGAAAAAGTATAACAAAAGTACAAATTTTATAAAGAAAGTTCATGTTTTTCAGCTGCGAATTTCCATTTGCATATGTTCTAGTCTAATTCCATAAATTGCATATTTTAGCCAATTACTTTCTGAATGCAGACACGTGCAATTCAATGTGTTTATTTATTTAATTATGACTATTTTAAGATATTTACAAATTACTTAGCGGGGTTTCGGTGACAAACGAGGTGTGACATTTATTCGGTTGCAAATCCAGCGTTCGTGAATTTTTCAGGATTGGTAGTATGGTCTGCTGAGCTGAAAATATAAACTAGATCAAGTGGTTATAACTGAAAGAGTGCACTAATACGTTTCGATTTAATTGCCTCCTTCTGGTTTTTTTAATCAGTACGTAACTCCTGCTAGAACAATTAATTATTATAACTAGGACGCAAATGCTTAGACTTTGCATTTCTTCAACAAAGTTGACTATTTTTCAAAAAGTTGTTACAAACTTGTCTGTAAGCTTTAAGTTACTGTACTTCAGATTTTCGGAAATGATCTTTGCTTTGATCGAAAGAAGTTTTTCCTATATTACATCTTTTTGGAAAGGTTTGTCTATTATATTTAAGTCGAAGGTAAGTAGTTCTTAGGTAAAAATTTAGGAATGGTGATTGATAAACCATTTATCATCGTGATAATAAGCGACACTTCCATTCGCGTCCTAGTTTTATTTATGCTATTGACTCATTGCTTTTGATTAAACTGAAAATTTTTTAAATTTATTTTCGTTTTTAAATGCAAAGAGATACAAAAGGTAATACTTGTAACGATTGATCGCAACTATCGTTATTTTGACTGCTTTTGCCAGAAGCAAATTGTTTTGGGTGGATACAGCAACTGAAATATCTTAATATACTTCAAATAAACATTGTTTTTTAGATTATGTTTTATCTTTATAATTTTATTAATTAAATCTGGTCAATCAATAATTGAGTTGTGCAGAATGTAAAATTTTGAGAAGATAATTGTATAAATGTTTTATATAATTAATTTGGAAAGTTTGAGCGAGTTTACAATTAACAATATATTGTGAAAATTCAATATTTTGTTGTAGTTCTGTATTGCAAGAAGGTTCTTACAATAAACACAATTTCTTAGTGAGTGTGATTGAGAAGTTTCGCATTATAATTCACTTAATTTAATTACAAATACTAGATAGTCATTAAAAACATCAACAATTAGCAATATATTAGCGGTGTCATAGCGTCTTGCGCCTTCCGGTTCCTCGCTTCCATCCTCTTCAGTCTTCCCAATGCCCTGGTTGTAGGTTTCGTTCCGACATGGCTTTTTTTATTCCATCCATCCATGTCGTATTGAGTCTTCCTCTTTTCCTTCTCTCTGTTGGTGTCCATCTGAGGATTTGTTTGGGAATTCTTGTGTCATCCGTCCGCTCAACATGCCCGTACCATGTCAACTGTCTTCGTTGGATTTCTTCTATTATGTCTGTTTTGACGTTCATGATAACTCTGATTTCCTCATTAGTTATCATCTCCAACCTTGATTTCCCTGTTGCTCTACGCCAGAAGTCCATTTCCAGAGAACGCAACCGCCGCTCTAGGTGGGTAGTAAGTTGCCAAGTTTCGCATCCATACAGCACTAGACTCTTAAATATGGAGTTGTATAGGAGGTGTTTCCTTTCTCGGGATATACATGTTGACCATAAGATGGAGTTTAGGCAGCCGATCACTTTCTTTCCTTTTATGATGCGTTGTTCTATTTCTTTCTCTGTACGGCCTCCAGTCTCAATTTTTGTTCCAAGATATACGTATTCGGTGCATGCTCCTATTGTTTCGTCTTCTTCTGGGTGTAGGTCACCTCTGTCGTTTCCGATGCACAAATATTTTGTTTTCGATCGATTCACCGACAGTCCCCATTCTTCGTACTCTTTAAATAATCTTCTTGTCATGAATTCCAGGTCCTCCTTGTCCTGCGCTATAAGAACCTGGTCATCTGCAAAATGTAAAGAATACAGCGTTGTATCTTCATTAATGGTCATTTCCATTCCGCTGCATGCTCTTCTCCACCTCCTTAATGCTTCATTGAGGTATATCTTAAACAATGTGGGGGACAGACAGCAGCCTTGCCTCAAACCCTTTGTAACTGGAAAACTTTCTCATAATTCACCATTTAGTATGACCTTTGATGTTGTTTGATCATAACATTGTTTTACAGCTGTTATTAATGTATAACTTATCCTAGATCTCTCCATTACTTGCCATAGTTTTTGTACGGGAACGGTGTCATATGCCTTCGTAAGATCCACAAATAGAAGGTACCCCTCTCCGTTTCTTGCTACTTTCTTCTCGGTTAGTTGGGTCAGACTGAAGAAAAGATCTATGCATGAGCGACCCGCTCAAAATCCTGCCTGTTCTTCATCTTCTTTGTTGAAGATTCTTCTTTTATTAAACTTTCGATGACTTTTCCATAGAGACGGCTCATGGTGCTAGTAACGGAGACACACCTATAGTTGGAACATTCATCTCTCCGTCCCTTCTTGTGGATGGGAGTAATCCAGGCTTCTTTCCACACCAGAGGTATTCTCTCTCCATTCTTGTATTTGAATGTAAAGAATATATATAGAATTGAAATAGTAAAGAGTTCTTGAATGTGTTTGATGAGTTTTTGCGTCCCCCATTTAATAAGTTCTGCGGGTATTCCTTCTGGTCCGCTGACCTTGTTATTCTTGATTGACTTAACTACTTTCCACATCATTTCCTCGTTAATTTCTACTCGTGGGCCCTCTACTCGGTATGTTTTTGGAGATCCTGCCAGATATGGTGCTCTATCTTCTTTAAGTTCTTGTGAGTAGTGTTGGTGCCATTTATTCATCTGTATAGGATGGAAGTTTATTCTATTTAGCAATAAAAGCCTTAATTTGGCCTTAGCTTCAAGTTACAATCTAAAAACTATTGGCTTCCAAGCATTCACGTAAATGTTAGTTTGCCTTTGCGGTAAGCGTAAAACTCGTTTCCTTCCCACATAGACCACATGTAGCAAGGAATATAAATGAGTAGTGAATATTTCTGCGAGTTATAAATTTATCTATTTCCACCTTCATAGTCCGAACCCTGGAAACAGTCTAACCCTACATGAAATATGGTATAAATCGGAAATGTAAACCACTTTAAGTTATTTTCAGTGCAGGAATGTTGCAAAATGTGTTATTTAAAATAGCCACTATGAAATTATCTAATTTGTTTTGTAATTTACATGAAAAAAGCACAGCGGATTGAAATTTGGTTACTATTTTTTTTTGAGTTTTGTACAATAACAGTTAGGGAACAACAAAAGGTAAAAGCTAAATTAAATTGTTCTAATCAATTCACCTGAGGTTGTAAAATGGAATGAATGCATTCGAAAAAATGATTAAAAGTTTTTCTGCTTAATAAACAGGACCATTGATTCCTAGAACGTCTTGGATAATGAGAAAAAGCCATTAGCAGCTTAGTAATCAGGGCTAATTTGTTTATGCGTTTCTGGTAAAAGTATTGATATATCTACTAATGTTGATCAATTTATGGAATATTTTGCCAGTTATAACCATATGTGAAACCTTCAGTTTTGACATAATATCGTCAATTCCAATTACGATTTCACACTAATTGGTGTTTGTATTCAGATTGCAGCAGATTCACGGAAATTTAGGACAACATTTTGAATTTATCACTTGTGGGTAATTCCAACATTTTATTAGTTTACATTCTGGCTTCTTATTCCAAGCAGATTGTAGCTTGGTTGGAAATAAGTTCAGTTGCAACTAATTTTGCTAGATCAAATTATGTTTTTTTACGTTTAAATACATATTTGAATCAGCCAATGTTTGAATATTATATTGCTCAATCTTGGCAGTTGGAAGCGACACTTAAATTATTTTTATCGGAACATTTTTTCCAATCAAATTTCTTTCACCCATGATTTTTAGTGTTTCGGAGAGTTGCTCAAAAACTCAATAATTTGTCAACGGGCTGGTTTGTTAACGATTCATCAGTCAACATTGTCAGTTTTCTGCTATTTTCTATTTTTATATAAAACTAGCACTCAACTTTATATTGATGTCTTAAAATTTGCTTGCTAGGCGAACTACATTTCATTCTTCTCTATTCTGTTCATTTGGGTTTTTTCAACTTTTTTTATGTAGTTTTTTCAGCTTAATTTTTCTTTTTTAATTTTGTCTTATCTTCCATGACGTTGGCCTAACTAGAGCTTTTGTACCTTAATATTCTTAACTCACTTTCTGCCACGGTTTCACTCTCTTGTAAAATCCTTTTTATGTCTTTCTTCCTTCTGCAGTTTAGACCTACTTCATTCGCATTCAGGTTAGTAAAAGTGAGTAACATCCTCACATTGACTATCATTTTTTCAGTTCGTCTAATTTTCAGTTAGCTGTTTAAACTTATCTTCACTTTAAGCGAATTTAAATGATTATATACAAGTTATTCTCATAATATGCTGGATCAGTCTAAGTCTCAAATGGAATTAAGAAGTAAACATGTTTTGCTAGGTGATGTTGCGAAAGTTGTTAACAATATTTCAATAAAATGCAAATTACAGCATAATGAACCGATTCGAGCATGTGGAATTCAGGGAGACATGCAAACCAAGTATCGTTTAGGATTTTCAGCTTGTGAACCGGTTGGAAATGTAAATTTCAGTGACGGCGCGCATTTTCAACATCGGCCAAGAAATTGCGGTTAAAATTAGAGCAAGAAAATGGGTCAATGCGACCCACTAACCCATTAAACTAGACCCGCTTTAAAATCGTTCTACCACTTCTTATCGAGCGCTGGTACGTGTGTACACGAGGAATTATTGGTAATTGTGGTAATAATTGTCGTCCGAGGTTGTTTTCAATGTTGGCATTTGCATTTCTAAAGTTAGCTGTCGAGCACAAACTAAAAAAAAAAAACACTTTTTTCAACTTTTTACTTTAGCTGTTAATTAAAGGCCAGATTATCAGCTGTGGCATGCAGATAACTCAGGCACTCATTACAAGCTTCTTTTGTTTCTACCACCTTAGGCTCAACTTGGAGGAATAGTTGATTTTCAGCAGTTGCATTTAGAATGCAATTTGTCGCTACAGAAATAATTCATGCACAATTGACAAAACTTTAAAGACAATTAATCAACACGTAATCAGCAACTGCGATCAATTCAGTTAAAATATAAGCAAAACGTGCATAAATAAATTACTATTTTAAGAGCGGAATTATTAATCATTTTTTAAATATAAATTTAAACAACTGCAGTCAGTTTGGTTTAAAATGTAAGCAAAACGTGCCCAACTACATGTATGTAAGATACCCAAAACAGAAACTTGCTAGATCAGTAAATTAATATCCAACATCAAATATTGATGGCACATGAAGACAAAAACATGAATATTAATTTCACAAAACAATTAAATTAAAGTCTTTCTTAGTTCTTATTTTGCCATATTTATTTACTGGAAATAAGAACTGGCAATTTTCGGTCCTAATCTCTATGCATGTAATTCAATATCTGATAAAAAAAATTGTAAGAAAACTGATTTTGCGATCAATTATTTTTTATGGATCAAATCCATTCCTCCTTTGGAGGCATCGCCATAGATGGCAATACCTGTTCGGTTGGTACTTCGTGTCGATTGCATATGGTGCCGTTTAAAGCTGAAATTATGGTTATGCAACCATTACCATACCATTATGGTTTCATTTTCAGTACGGGGGCGACACAATCTGATTTTATAGGAGACCAAACTGGTGTGAAATACTGAGTGCACGATCTCCAATTTAATGGTTTTAACACTAATTATTATTAATTCCTCAGGCAATGGCATATATTTTGTATGTAGATTATGTTTGTCAAACCTAATTTATCTGAAGTAAAACTGCCGCGTATTGCTGATATAGAGAATTCTGTTTAGTTGAAATATGCTGAAGCAGAGCAATATCTTTAAATACTTTATATTTAATTGTTCTGATGATGAACCATGCGTGACAGTGATATGAAATCTGTACAGAATGTAAACAGGGTGATTGAAAATTGGCGTCATTTCTCTGGTGGTGTTCAGGGAGGACAGGAAAAATAGTAAAAACAATTAATTATTATCAAACACTGAGATATTTGCCAAAACACTAGATCAGAAGGGCGGCAACAATGTTTTTCAAGGCCATCTGCGTCATTAACTTTACGTAAATGCCTGCTGTTTCTTAAATATCAGAAGCTCAAGTAACCATAGATAAACAGAAAGTGAGGTTGAAATGCAATGAAATAGGTCAGGATAACCTGATTTCAAATTTAATTCAAATCAACGAATGTCAACAATACCTCCTATAAAAGGTTATGGATTAATGATATATTTACAATTTAGTTATTACACACAAGAAGTGTTCGAAGTTCTGCCCGTTTAACTCACAGATGTTTGTGCCCGTGTAATCACTTTATTGTGAACTCTTCGTAGCATTACTGGGATCACATTTTGAGCAGCTTATTTTATTCGGTTAATTAATTCCTCCTCAATTTCTACCAAGTGTTCAGTAGACCAAAGATTTAATGTGTCCTGTGTATGAAAATATCATGGTTTTCGATATACCATTTACTGTTTTTTGAAAATCGGCTAAAACTGGCATCACTTGATATTTCGTGCCATTACTCTTATGTAACAATACGTATAAAATAATGGGCAATGGTCTTAGATTTGAGGCTCATCAGAATCTTTTGAATGTATGCTTTGGAGTTTTTAAAAACCTTGTTTGCAATACACATTCCTTATAACACAATTTCTATTCTCACTTTTCTGTATGTAATAAGCAACATTCTCATAAGCACAAGAAGCATATAACTGATATTTTATCATTTACGATAAAATTAGAAACAAAAAGTAATTGAAATGTATATAAGAATCCAAAAATAAAATAAAATATAGTGTTCCATTAGAAAAAAAATGTATTCTGCTCTGCAGCTTTTCTAACGCCGTATGAAAATTAAAATTTTTAAACAAATATTACCGTGTAACAGTAAACTTACTTTACTCTATCGTTGGGACACCCTGTACCATTTTTCAGCATTTTATACTACCGTATCGTCACACTTTACTGACGTACAACACATTCCAAAACAAGTTCGAATGTTTTAATTGCAGTAGTAGTAGTAGTAAACATCTTTATTTCTAAAAAAGGCTATCGACCTATCGGTCTTTCTGCCCTTGTTTAGTACATATAGTCTTAATCTAAATAAAAAACAAAGATGAAAATTCTCTTATTCTGGGTTAACAATTTAATTCAATAAACTTTCTAATTCTAATGACAAGAAAAAATATTTTATTGTCCATTAGTCAGTTGCGTTTGTAGGTGTTCGAGTAGCGTTGTTGTCTTGTAAGACAAAGGGGATTCAGTATGGTCCAGTTGTAGGGCTTGTTTGTCCATTTTGTATGTAGATGTATGAGTCTTTCCGAAATCTTTGTCATGTTTGTGCGTTCGTATAGTAGTTGGGTGGAGGGGTTGTGTAGTGGGTTTTGGGGGTGTCTTATTCGTGTTATTAGTCTTAGTGCAATTTGTTCTGTTGTTTGTATATAACGTTTTGTCCTTTCTGTTTCGTTGGTCATGAGTATATGTCCATAGTCCAAGAGGGGTCTGCAGATCGCTTTGTATATTTTTGTCGCGGTATTTGTACTAATTCCTTTGTTTTTGTATGTTAGTGAGCGAAAGTGTTTTGTTCTTTTTATCGTTTCTGTTCTGATGTTTCGTATGTGTTTAGTCAATTTAAGTTTCTGGTCAATTGTGATTCCAAGGTATTTTACGTCGTTTTTTGGTTGCGTCGTTTGGTCGTCTGCAGTTATTGTAGGGGAGTCAGCGTTAAGTCTGTGGTTTGCGAGCCGAAGTTGGTTTTTTGACACGTTTGGTGTTAGTCTCCATTTATAAAACCATGTCATTGTGTTGTTTCTTAGTGTTTGGAGTCTTTGAGCTGCTCTCTCGGTAGTTTTGTCATGTACAATAAGTGCAGTGTCGTCTGCGTATTGTAATATGTATGCCGATCATGTCGATTTCTAGTAAGTTCTTTATGGTGTGTAGTAGAGATGTTGGTGTGTGTAGTGTGTGTAGTTTGTGTAGTTTGTATAGTAAGCCTCTATGCCAGACACTATCAAAAGCATGTCCATAAACAGGCAAGCTATCGTTCTGTCAGTTAGGTGGGTTGTTTGTATATTGTTAGTCAGAGTGAAGAGTGGGTGAATAGTCGAGTGTTGATGTTTGAATCCGAACTGATACGATGGTATGCACTTTCCGACAAGTTTTCCAAATATGTACTCAAAAACTTTGCTAAGTACCGGGAGTAATGTAATTGGTTTGCGTTGCATTTTAATTGCATTATTCCTTATTTATAAATTTTGACATCAATCCATCTGTGAAAAATTAAAATTAATAACATTTTCTTTCAAATTATTTTTTTATTTGATGATTCGCGCTCGATAAAATGCATAAATTTATTTTATCTAAAAATGTTGATGCATTCAGAGAATAATTTTCAGCATTAATTTAGAATAACTGTTTACACAGAAATAATCAATAAGATTATACATTTATTACATACTTGAATACGTTTCTCTATCAATAAGAGGGCCTGTGTGGTTCCAATATGACGGCTCCCCCGCTCACTATGCATTCGTCATAACATACATTGAATATATAAATATGGCTTTTTCTCGTCGATGGATTGGACGATAAGCACCCATTTTGTGCCCAAACAAGTGCCGGATTTAAAACGACTCGATTTTTGTATTGGAAAGGTGCCGGATTTAAGCCCAGTAGATTTTTGTATTGGCAAGGTGCCGGATTTAAACCCCTTTTTGGTCAGAGACCCTTGTGAACCGCTACCACACTGCATTCTTATAGCCATTCAGTAAATTAGCTAAGTTCAAACCGGCTCCTTAATAGGTCATATGTAGAAAGTTACTGAACGAAAAATGACGCTACTTTTCGGGCCCATGGGCAAGGTAGCTGCTCATCCTTTGCTACAGTAGGGAGTACGAGTTAGATAATACAACTGGAGTTATAAGGAATATTTATTAAAATAATTTTTTGCTTTAATCGAGAGTATGCATTTCAATATGTTTATGAGCTTTTGAACTACTATCCAGGACGCAACTGAAACACAAAAAGTTATATCTTATACTTCATGAAGAGTATAAGAGTAATAGTAGGAAATATCAACTGATGTCAGAGTTGGTCGATTTTCAAAAGAGTATCAATATCTTGAAAGCCAAGATCTTTTCATTAATACTGTTAATGGGCCTTTGATTAGGCCAAGCAGGGGTTGAACGTTTAAGGGATACTGTATGTGTGTATATATTTTACATTATGCTGCAAATTTTACGCTATTTCAATCAATTTTTTATCGTTTCGTAGTTTTTGGACAAAATATTAATACATACATATCTTATTATCGAATCCATTGCCGAGATAATTGATATTAGTGCATTAATGGTGTTAATTATTCGAATGACCAGACTAGCGAAATAAACCGAACTGTTTTAACGACGACACGTAAATGCAATAAATCTCAATTTATGTCGAATGTAAATTTCGAAAGCATTTTTTCAATGGGTCTTGCAACAAAATTGATGCAAAGTTTTCAAATAAATTGATGGGTATTTTCAATGGGTGGCTTAATTAATTCACCCAGTATATGAAAAGCGTTTCCTTTTGACAATTTGTCTGTACAAACTGCGCAGGTTTATGGCGGTGGAAAATAAATGTAGGCGAAAAATCAGAAAAGAAACTCAGCAATGGGCTTGCAGGAAAATTGATGCAATTTTTTCAAGAAATAGGATTTCTTTCCAAGCGATTTTTTAATTCATACACCCTGTATATGTAAATGATTTTTTTTGCTATTTTTCTGTACAAACCGCGTAGATTTATCACTGGAAACTACTAGATGTAGGCGAAAAATGAGAAAAGAAAGTCGTGAAAAAATTACTGAAACCGACATTATATTCACCATATTGCTGATGATTCAGCCTTCGTTGCGTATCATGTCATCCCAACTTAAATAAAATAAAAACTTGGCTAAAAACGGTGCATAAAACCCCTTTGTCGAACACACAACAAACAATTGTCAGCTACCAGAAGCTGAAGATGCAAAATGTTTTCGTATGGATGCAGATCATTTATAATTTGATCAGTTTAGAAAATACAAAACAAAAACTCTAACAAAGAGCTCAATAAATCATTTCTAATGTGGGTAGAGAAAATTGCAAGAGAAATTAAGAAAAACCACAACCCGAAGAAATGAACTTAACAACTATATAGAATGGTTGAAGACATTTGTAATGTATAAATGTTTATACTTTTTCCATCTAAGGGATAGTTTACTATCCATTAAGACCCAATATATCAAATCAAGCGTTTAATGACATTCAACAGTGCCAATAAATATTAATTCGTTTGTGAAAGTAAAAGAAATTATCGCTAATAATGAAGGGAATGAGTACATCAAAGGAATGCTGTTGTATTTTCTGAAGAATGCACTATTAAACTGCGCGCTTTTTCATTCGAATTAACATTCTTCAATGTTGAAGATTAAAAATAATGTTAAAAGAAGATAAACAGATGGACAGAAATATTACTATATAAGTTAGAAGATAAGATACAAGATAAGCGGAAAAAATTATAAAAATATATTGTACAAGGTGTTTAAAGTCATGATGTTTTATTGGTCAATCTTTAAATGCTTTTGTGGGCAATTTCCGTTACCTCACAAAATAAACAGAGCTCTCAACTTGTAATGAAATTTTGTTTGCGCCAACTTTTTCACAAATTAATGAAAAGTTGAAATAAATTTCGTGCGGAAAATGTAACCGGCCATAAAACATGAATACTATCTTTCTAAATAAAATAAATCTAAAGTTATGAAATATTTTAGGAAAATAATTCCGGAAAATTTAGGGAAATTTTACGATACATAGTCTGTTTAAAAAGCAAACATTACTTTATAATTCACACTGGCTTCAGTAATATGCGAAAACTAAATGACAACCTTCAACTTGCTGAATTTTAGATTTTTCTTATTACTTTTTTTAAAACCGACTTTTTATAAAACCGTACTTTTGATTTGTATTATATCAATCATCCAAAATGTATCAAAACAAAAATATTAATTTTCGATATTAATTTCAAAAATATTAATCCTCGATAAGGAATTCATTTAGGACCATGATTTGAACAGCTATCAATTCATACTAAAAAATATTAATTCTTTGCTTTTCAATGAGATTTCTTCAATAAAATGTTTTTTGGAACGTTCCTTCCAAAAACAAAGGTCATTTCAACAAGTGACGATGGCGACATCGTAGTTTTTTTTTTACTCACCCTATACATCTGTGAGGAGTTCTACATCAACAACGAAAGAATGTAAGACCAAAGTCTACTTTTTTTTAAATTGGTCTTGAATTTATTTACTTCGATTTGGAATTTATTCCATACCTCAGGAAACTTTACTAATGCTTGGACTATCATGTCACATTAAATTATGATTTTTTATTTGTTTTTTTTTTATATTGTTATTATAGATAAGCAACTGCTGTGTGGCTGCTGACTCATGCGGTAACCCTACTCTAAAATTCTGCGTAATTGACTTCAAAAACTTAATTAATTATCGGCACTTAACACTTGGTTCACTTTTCTTCCAGAAGCCTTGAAGGCTCGGCTTGTTTTGTTCACTGAGTTCGAAACTTTTCTGGTTCCGCGAGTGTATTTAATAGCAATTTCTTGTTGAAACTACAAGTCACAACAAGTAATTTATTTAATAAACGAAACACGACAAAAGAGGAACATGTTTTAGTATGTTAGTTATGGGGTTGATTTTTAATTATTTTAATATGCTGGAGGAACGCAAACATTTCCAGCGTTTTCATAATCTACGTAGGCGCAATGAAATTAATTTTCATATATCGCAGATAAGAGCAATGAAAAACTAGAGTCCACTTGTATGATCCTTTACATATTTTGTACGTTTCGTATATTTTCCTGACTGTACCTTAATTCACTCCAATATATTCCTGGGTTTCAGTCAATTTTATTGTTTATTATTTAAAATGTTACAAATACGTTTCGGTGTCTTTCGCCACCATCATCAGTTTGTCTAAAATATACATTTACCGTTATTATTAATTTATATAAAATTTTTCCATCAAAATTCACATATTAAAATACAAATCACACACAGATTAAAAAGTACATCAAGAACATTGGTTTTCAGGTGATGAGTCAGGAGAAAACATATCTGGGAAAAGACTAGAATCTATTGTTTAGAGATTTTAATTTCAACTTACGTGTATAGTTCTTTACACCCTAAAAGTTCAACTGGTCACTGAATTTTCCATATTTTACTCGATATCAAGCGAGCGAAACAAAAAAAAACTGTTTATCTTTCGTCTTTTCTTTGCATTCTAGGAATTGCTGGGCAATTCCTCAATATCAGGTGTATTTATTTCATTTACTTGGTCCAATCAGCTCATACAGGCGATCATCTAATTAGTGAATGATATACAGAGCTAAGATTGTCTGTGTCTGATCTGAAATTCATTGCATTTTGATTTTTTTTAATTTGTATCATTTCATGGATTCTTCTCTTATTATAGTTGTCCTCATTGATCAATATTTGTGTGTTATCGAAATCAAATTCATGCAACTTTTGTTGTGCATGTTGTGCTAATGCTGTTGCATTCTCGTTAATCTTTCTTAAGCTATACTTGTGTTCGTATATTCTTTTCTTTAAATATTGCCCTGTTTGACCTATGTATGTGTTGTCACAGTTCATACAGTCAATCTTGTATATTACGTTAGGTGTGTCCAACTTATCGCTTCTAGGTTTAAACTTTGTAAAACACTCCCTTGCCAAGTTGTTATTAGTTTTTTCCGCTATAGTAATATTATGCGGTTTTAAAACATTTTTTATTTTTGTGTTGATTTCTGGTATGTGCGCTTGATTTCACCTTCTTTTTTCTTTTTTATATTATTTATGTTGTTCCATTTATTTGCATTGTATATTTTATTAATTCTTTGTTTTATAATTGGTTCGAAGAATTCTTTGGGATAGTTGTTCATTATTAGTATTTTTTTAATTTTTTCAAGATTTTTTTTTGTGTATCCACAATGTGCTAATTTTATCGCTCTATCAGTAAGAGCTGTTACCACACTTTTTTTTTATATTGTATAGGTGCATATGATTGGTAATTCAAGTATCTACCAGACCACACATCCTTTGTGTACCAGTTTGTTTTTATTTCCCCATTTTCGTCATATATAACCGTCATATCCAAAAAGTTTAATGATCTGTTTTTGTCTTCCTCAATGGCGAATTTAATGATTTCATGGAATGCATTAAACTTATCTAGTGTGTATTGAATTGAACTTTTGGTTTGACAGGCACATTATGCAGTCATCAACGTATTATATATATTATTATATATTTATTGCAGTCATCAACGTATTATATATTTTAAAAAATCCACACTTAAAGTTTAAATCAGGTATTAGTTTTTCTTCCAGACTTTCCATTACAAGGTTTGCAATTGTTGCAGCTATGGGAGACCCCATAGCTACTCCATATATTTGTGAATAGAAATTGTCCTCGTACCGGAAGTAAGTGGACTTAAGGCACAGCCCTACGGCCCCAATAAATTCATTTTCGGGTAATGATGTATGGCCGGTATGGTATTTCGGGTAATGATGTAATATATATGGCCTGCCAAAGCTTATTATGTTATGTTCCCTTATTTCAGACCATTTGTTTCTTATGCACTGTATTGAGTAATCTACCGGGATGTTTGTGTATAACGATACCACATCAAGCGATATTAGGCGATGGTTCTCAGGTATCCTCTGTTTCTTTATAAATTCGCAGAAGCTCCATGAGTCCCTAATGTGATATTGTGAATTTCCCAATATATTACTCAACACAGCTGACAGGTACTTAGACAATTGGTAAGTTGGGGCATTTATGTTGCTAACTATCGGCCTCAATGGGTGGCCTGCTTTGAGAAGCTTTGGCAGGCCATATATAAATGGTGCTCGGCCGTTGTTGCAAGACAGTGTTCGTTTTAAATTATCTGTTATGAATTTATTTTTATGCCATGAATTTATTATTTTATTTAGTTTTGTTTGTATATTGTAGTAAGATCTTTTTTTTTCCGGTTTATATGTTTTTTCATCATTTATTAAGGCTAGCATTTTTGTTTTATATTCACTTTTCATCATAACAACTGTCTTGCTACATTTATCAGCCGTTAGCCTTTAGCCGTTAGACAGCCGTTAGCATTTATCAGCCATATTTTGTACGTAAAATGAATAAATCAATTTGTCAATTCCTAAAAACTACCTAGAAATGCAGTTTTGACCTCATAACCTTGGCAGCTTTTTTATCAATCAATAAATACCAGCGACAAAAATCTTTTGGCACATAACACTAATCGCTTACGAATATCGATCAAAACCCGATTTAGTGTTCAGCCCTTACACGTGTCTGCTTTTCAAATTGGGGTCGATCGATGAAACTACGTTGATCCGTTTTGGGGAAAGTCAATGTCGACGCCGGACGTCGCCGACAGCGTCGTTGCTCCATTTTCTACTATGCGCTTCCATTCGCGCTAGTTCTATCACTAGTACTGACCTACTGAACTTAAACTAGTTTTGTTTTAGTTTCCTCTAATCGCTTCTGGAGTGGCTTCTTAGAATTTGGAAAGTTTTTCAATTTTAGATTGAAAAATGATTTCTATGCACTAAGAATCTTATAAAATGTTTCCATTTTCCAACCAGCCAAATGTATACAGTGTGTCCGCGTTAAGAATTCACCACTTCTTGATGGATTTTGATTATTATTTTTTGTTGTTACTGAGATATTCAAAATCCGTTTTGACTAGTGTTTATTGAACGTGATTTTTAGAAAATTAGGAAAACTGACGGCCGATTCTCCTTAAAAATGGCCTAAAATCCATCTCAACCAATTTTCATGGTTCCGCCATGTTCTTAGAAATTTATAAAACTATTTTATATAAAAAAATTACAGCTTGAAATTTCCTCATAGAAAGACTAAATTGTTTTTTTAACCATCGGTCAAAGCATAAAATATCTGTACCCACAGACTGTTTTGCTAAAAGTACAAAATTTAATTACCGTTTTTAGAAAATTGTATTAATTACAAATGATTATTAAATTAATAATTACAATTTTACCTATTATTCAACTGAAACAGAAATTGAACTTTTCAATACGTCGCCGATTATTCCTCAATACATTGCTTACTTGTTATCCAGATATACGTTGTTAAGCTTCTCAGATGCGATCACAAAGCTCTTCTTGTGTCCAAAGTCGTGAGATATAAACTTAATTTTTTGGTGTTTTCCAAAAGAAAGAATCTATGGGCATAAATCCGGAGATCTTGGCGGCCAGCGAATAAGATTACCAGTTCGTCCGATTAAGCGATAAGAAAAATTGTCATTCAATCAATTTCGCACTTGCATGGTCTCGATCTTCGTCTTGCACTTGCACACAAAGTGTTGGACTTGGTCTCGCTAACCAAAAGACGGTCTCGGTCTTGGTCTTGCTCTCGTAGCAAGAGTTTTGCAACGAAAATCTTGCAAGTCTTGCTTTGAAATGAGGCGTAAAATTAAACAAAATAAATTCAATAATAATAAAATTTAAAGATCATAATAACACTAACCAATACACAACAATAAAATCATCTCAGGCTGTTTGCTATTTGATTTCCGTATGATTTTCTTATATATATATAAACAATCTTTATTTTCCAGAAAAAGGCTATCGACCCACGGTCTTTCTGCCCTAGCTTACATCGAAACTATTCTAAACAGTCCAACTTAATATAAAAAATAAATAAAGAAAAAAGGTTGACAATTAAATCTTAATGTTTTGTGGCATTTTCTGGGCTGTTGGTTTTGATGAAGAAGTTGTTTGTGTTCCATTTTCTACCCATTTTAGGGCTAGTTGCACTTTAGGGCTAGCAATCACGAGAATTGCTGTGTTTGTATACACAATAAATGAGGATGTGAATGTGGTGTGAGTGGATTTTTATTCTAGAGCGAGTTCTTACGAACTTTGGCTCCTTCTGGGTGCCTTGTTGGCTTGATGGAATGATTGGCTTGATTTGAGTTCTAATTTTGATTGGTGCAAATTGCACCCCCTAGCCCTTGTACCTCTGCAGTTTTATATGAGCGAAAGAGAAGAAGAATAAAAAACCAACGCTGAAGCGGTCAAGGGTTGGGTGAGGGGAAAGGGGGAAGGTGGGATGATTAGCTTAGGGGTTTTAAGTTGGGAGATCCCATTCCACGGGAGCCATAATGGAGGTTTGGGCCCGATTTCCTCGATTTTCGCCATGATTTGTGTCAAATGTGGACTTTACCACTGGGTTGGGGTGGTTTTGGACTTTTGTTTTGAATTTGCTGTGTTTTTTTGTGAGGAATTGCCTGATGGTGTCCAGTTTCAGGTCCTCATGTATTGTCGTGTTTCGAACGTACCAGGGGGCTTTTGCTATGGATCTAAGGAATTTGTTCTGGAAGATTTGGATTTGGGAGAGATTGGACTTGCTTGCTTGTATAAAGGCGGAAGCGCCATAGAGGATTTGGGGTCTGAATATTTGTTTGTAGAGTAGGAGTTTGTTCTTCAGGGATAGCTTGCTGGTACGTTTGAGAAGAGGGAAGAGGGCGGCTTTTCCCGCTCTTGCTTTGGGTATTTTGTTTTTGATATGGGGGCGAAAGACAGTTTTTATCGAGTGTAATTCCAAGGTATTTTAATTGTTTTGATTAGGCTATGTCTTTGTTGTGTAGGGCTAAGAGTTTCAGTTTGTTGGTTTGTTTGTTTGTGATCATTAGGGCTTGTGTTTTCTCTGTGTTCATTTTTATTTTCCAGGTGTTAGTCCAGTTTGCCAGTTCGTTTAGTAGTTTTTGTAGTTTTGCGTGTATGTATGCAGGGTTTTTGTTGGTGTAGTAGAGGCAAGTATCGACGGCGTAAAGGGCGATTTTAGCGGCTGGATCTTTATCGATGTCGGCTGTATATATATTATAGAGGATTTTCGGTTCTTGAGAAAATTTGCCACAAACTGCACATAGGAGGTTGGCAGTTTGCAGTATTTCTCCATTTTCCAAGTAAGTCCTTTGTGCCAGACTTTGTCGAACGCCTTTTCTATATCTAGGAGAATAACCCCCGTTGTTTTCCAGCTGGTGTTGCCAGTGTTTCAGGTAGCATTTTAATCACCCTGTTTGAGATTTTGTTGGATGTGAATGTTGGGCGTTTATTGTATTATCCAGTGTGGGTCTTTTGGCCTATTGTGTTGGGGTTGTAGGGTTGGTGACGGTTGCCTTTGATGGTTTTGGACCTCTTTTTTTCGATTTTGGTCTCATAAAGCCGCCATCCTGGGAGGCCCTGACCGATTCGGATTCTAGGGAGCTCCCAATATTAACTTTTCGTTGAATCGTCAACTATCCTTTATTTAGTTCGATTCACAATAGAAGGACACTGAATGTAAGATTCTTTAGCTTTTATGGCTTCGCTCAAGCGCGAAATTCTTCGCATACTTTCCCACTCGACACGTCTTATCACTACCAAAGTTGCTACAAGACTCCCTGATTTTCTTATTAATGGTAAATCTGAAGTTTTCGAAATTACAAACATTTTAATTATTTTGTAATTAAAATTTATGGAGGAGTAGATTTTCATGTAGTATGATTTACATATTCTAACTAAAGTACAACAAACTAGATTTAAGGTGTGAAATTTTACGATTTGATTGGGCGTATAAAATTTTAACCGCCGCGCACATTAAGCAAATATAAGTACAAACTCAATTATTAATAATTAACTAATGATTCTGCGCCAGGATTGAGTGATCTTATTGTTTATACATCAACTTAGTTCAATACTCGTAAGGGATATTGGAAAAATAATATTTAAAGTGTATACTGTAAACTGTTCAGTGGAATTTAATTATTATTGCAGTTTTCACTGTTTTATAGAATGTGCACAAAAATACATATATTCTTTTCCTAACTTCACTCCAATTTCAAGGTAAAGGCTTATTAGAACCAATATTCGTACCAACCACCCTCCGATTTAGGTAACCTAGAAGAGAAGAACAACCATCTGGAACTAATTACATCTGAAACATGTTAAGCCCCGTTTTATTTATGTCCCACTTGTTCAAAGCTTTGATTTCTGATTTTATATTTTCTCAATTAAAGTGAGTCGCTGGTATGTTAAGCGATTAAAACGGATGAATTTTCTTATCGTATTTAAGGGCATGAGGGCATATTTAATGCGGTTCAATATCGAATTACCATTTGCAAGAGTCGTGGTTTTGCATGGACATGGTCTTGGTCTTGTTCTTGCAGTCCAGTCCAGTCTCGCTCATCAATAAATACGACAAAAATAGGATTCAAATTTGGATAAAAAATTGTAGAATGTTCTTAAACTTCTTGAACAATGATGTTGAAAAATGAACATCTTGAACAATAAAAGTCATAAGAGATATTTTTGAACGACGCTTTATCAGAATTAAAAAATATTTCCCGCACAGAATGCGAAAAAAAACATTTTATATTTTGATCGATTTATTAGCAAAATTTTTTTATTTTTGAACGATTTGGTCAAAAAGCTTCTACTTTACGAAGGTGGTAAGTTCTTAACTTGAACCCACTCTACAATATAAGTGTTATTTTATCTAAATACAGTTTTGATTATTGTTCAAAATTGTGCGTAATAGCATCAACAGTTCAGGTAAATTAAGTCGGTTTTAAGTCGGAATTATTTAGAATGATTAAATTGTGGGCAGAATCGAGTTTTTTAAATTATGTCGAATTAATTTAGTAATAGGATGGCGGTCTTACATTCTATTCGAAGATGGTACATTTTATCAGGGGGCTGATTTGATTTATAGTGAGACCAAAGGATGGAGAGTCCACTATGTGAGAAAGATACGCAAAGGTGTGACAGTCAAGAGAAAATAATTTGATATTGATGAGAGAGGAAGGAAGGAATCGTCACACAGAAATTCGTTGTTATCAAAGAGACATACATGAAATGTAACACAAAACAATTCCATTATTCTTTTACTGGAGATTGGGGACTCTGCTACAAAAGCGGAGGAAAAAGGCGTTAAGCAGAGTTTAGTCTATATCAACGCAGATGCAGACGAGACAATTTTGCGAGTTAAAATTAATCGATTTATTGATAAGAGAAAGCCTCAAATAGGGGTTTTCCTGATCCCAGAGGAAGAGTATTGGCAAGCGCTAATTGGATTTTCCGGTTCACTGGAGATTTATGACTTTACTGGCAAAGAAAACGAAAGAAACGTCAGACAGGGTTTAGCTGATATGAAAGGGAGTTCGATGTAGGACGAGACAAGTTTTCAGATCAAAATAGTTCTATTTAAAGGTGAGAGAAAGTGTCCAATAAGGTTTACTGATATGAGGACGATTTTTTGGCAAGAAGTAATTCGATTTTGGTGCTTCACAGACTAGCGGAAAAAATCAAACCGAATTTAGCTGATATCGAAGGGAGATTATGATGCCATGCAATCATGAAGAAAATTACTGAATTACTGAAAATTTTCTGAAGAAAATTACTGAATTTTCGTGTTTTACTCAAGAATGTCGACTCGATCGACAGCAAGAAAACAAACGAAAATTAAACAGATATTTGAAGATATCAAATAGAAATGTAGTACAAAATATATTTTCCGAACAAAACCGAAATTTTTAATAGAAAAGTGCAAATATAAAATTAATAAAGTGATGAAACTTTTGCATCACTTTGATTTTTACGAAAAATACTATCCTGAAAGAATAATAATTCTCACTTACTATGGCTCATTCTACAATTAAATCATGTGCAACTTTTCCTAGAGGAATACTATGTACATGCGGGACAGCCCTCCATACTGTGAACGGGTGCAGTAGTTTGAAGAACGCCTCATTTTCCGATAATAGTTTAAGAACATTTTCTGGTAAATTTTCGTGGAAGTTCGAAGAAACCCGAAATGCATTTGCATCAGAAAGTCACAAATTTCGCAATCGAAAACAAGATTCCGCGTGCGGAAAAACGCGCTATTAACAGCTAATCCCAACCTGCTCCCGATATTAAATCATGCATTAAAACAGTTAATAAGCACGAGGCATGCCCGGCAATAAATATTTCAAAGGTCCTACTGCTGTGCGGTATGCCATATGAGCCAACCACACAGTTTCTAAAGGAACATAATGGGAACAATACATGCATAAACTATCATTTTGCATTATTGCACTTTGGTATTTTCAATTATTTAGGACGACGAATCGATTCTGCGTGGGCGACCTAGATGTCGAGATACTCTGCAAGTCAGATAAACCGTTAATTCAGGTAATTGTTCTGTTAATCACAATGATTTTATTGGTTGAAGTAAATACGATAAATCTGCAATAAAAGTTCGTTAAAAATTTAATTTTTTGAATTCGACGTCGAATATCAAGACTGGTCCATTTTGTGGAAAGAGTGAGAAGAAATATGTTTTACAAAATTGAGCCAACAATCAATAGACACCTTGGTTGAAATCCAAAAGGCAAGAGCAAATATTGTTCAGTTCATTGTCAACACGCAGTATTTGCTGTGAAACTCCTGAAAATGAGGAGTGAAAGTATAATGCTCAATTGGCTTCATTTGTCCATAGGAAAAGTAAGATTTCTGTTGCTGAATTCTCCATACAGGTCCGCTTTCAATGTGATTGGGTTATGCAGAGATTAGTACACTACTAATCTCTGGTTTATGTTTAAATTTGAAGCTAAAATTCACTGTCCTTAGCTGGGTTATTTATGTTAAAGGCTGGTTTATTCTAAGCTCAACTAAACTGCTTCTCGCTTTTAAAAGGAATATTTCAAGTCGCTTTTCAACACTCAACTCCTCAATGGTTCCAGTGGCGGTTGGTACATAAGCGAATTTTCGAAAATACGGAATTCCTATCGGTTTAAAATAAAAAGGTTCACTCACACAAATAGTGTTAACCAGAAAATTAAAGCAGCAATACTTTACCAGTGGGAAAAATAAAAAACTAAAAAAATTTCGTTATTTACCAATGTATTTTTATTATTATTATTATTATTATTTTAGTAATAATTTTATATCAAATACGGAGGTTACTTACTGAAGTAACACTCTACTTATTCTTTTCACTTAAGTCACAACAAAAGCTTATTGTATTTATACAGATTGATTGTAGTTGTATTGATTGTAGTACAAAACAGATTAATAAAAAAAATAAATAATTCTTATTTACCTAGAGAGTTAATAATATGACTTGCCATTAGGGAAATGGAGTAAATAACTGTGATTTCTTATGTTAGTACTTAGTAAAAAATCAGTTTTGACCCCAAGATTGCACCACTGGTTTAAAGTGAAAAAAATTATCTGTTTTATTTGATTTATTCTACTGGTTAGTTCTTACCGGGACGTGGCTGCAGATTCTCACTGTGTTAATAAGATTGACAATGATTTAAGATGCTTGGGAATAAAGGCATGATTGATCTGATGGATGAGGATGATTTAAAAAGGAGATATAGGAAACCTGCAGGCAAAATTGGCAAGAGAGAAGAATAGAAGGAACTTCTTGACCAGGTGCAAGAATCTGACCATCATACCAAAATTTATACGGACAAACTGATGATGGTGAGACAGACAGACACCGAAACGTTTTGTAATGTGAATAGTAATAAACAATAAAATTGACTGGAACTCAGGAATTTCATTTAAATTTGTGTTAATAAGATACAATATTTAAATGGTTTTTGTTCATGTCATAAATTGACTCATTTCTCGTTGTTTTTTGAGTGATGGCTTTAGTCGTAATGGTATTTTCCATCGTCAATAGCTTGTTTCATAGGGGTGATTCTTTGTTCGAGACCTCACTTACAAAAGCACAAAAAATAAAGTTCTGTTTGTTTCTAAACCGCAGTTTGGCCTTTTGATTCAATGATTTCAAAGCATTAATCGATTGTGAAAAGGTGGCAATGGAGAGTTTTTCGAGTAACTCAACCAATTGGACTTTACAAATAACCGGATTCTCTGAAGTTACTATACATCTTTTCAATTGTAGACGAATTGTCTTGGGGATAATCAAAATATCTCCGGGCATTGAGATTTTTTTTTCAAACTCAATTTTTTTTCTTTCAAAATGAATGGAGAATCCAAAAGTGATTTTTATTCTATGGAAAACTGTGGTGTATAATTTTTTCATTAAAAACATTCATTTGGTGTTAGTAGAACACCACTGACAAAAAAAAAGAGTTTTTATTGCAAAATGTGCTCCCCCGTTAGCAGTTATCTCCTGCTGAAATTCGTGTAAATATCCACAGTCGTTTCGCAACAATTCATAAATTTGATTAGCTTAAGCCAAACTTAAACACCCTGTGCTTTCTTTAACTGAGCGTTTCTCGAATATGGTATATATTGTTTTTCGTATTTGTATCGTTGTCTGAAGGTTCCGCTCTGGAAACTGGACCACTCTGTATAACGTGTTTTCATTTTATCTAGCCAGGAACTGTTGTTTCCTGTTGTCATAAATCTGACCACCAAGTAGGAATTTTGATATTCTGACCAATCTCGTTAATTTAAGATGTTAACATGTTAAACACATTTTTGTTGCGTCTTGAAAAATACACAAGCGTATTCTCGGTCTTGAAATCGGTTGACAAGTTAATGAATCGTGCTACTTTATGGATAACGTTTTTAGTTTTTTGTACGAACAAACATTAAATTGAATTTTGAATGAACACGGAACAAAGAAATATTAACCCGTGTGTGTGTTCGCTATTCCTTATTCACCTTATTCTGTAATGTTTTTGTTCCTCATGTTTGAACATGTGAACTGTGTTGAACCTCACCGAAAATATTCAGGGTGTACGGTAAAGTTGCTGACTGTTATTCTTGTCATTCCCCAAATTTAATGTAGACGATTAAAGTACAACTTTTTGATTATAAAGTGTTGTATGGTACAAATTTTGTTCCCTCTGCATCTTCGAAGCAAATATGATTTTGCAGAAGAATTTTCAATAAGAACAAACGACATCTTTGACGGGTCCCAGCGATTTTCGAAAAACTTTAGCTATAAGTTTTACGGATTTTATTCCTTACTGTACAAGGTTGTTTTTATGTGTGGTAAATCGCTTAAACTCATCAAAAGCACTCGCTTGTTCTCGTTTATAGGATAGTTAGGTTGACAATCCATATTCGTGTTTAATTTGTATATGTAATTTTACTTTAATTCCTATGTATATCCGACAATAAAGCTGTTTCAACTTGGAGGATGGATTTGCCAAACAAAAGTAATTTGGCTCGTGAGGAAATCGAAAAAAGCAGTTGGGATTCAACAAAACCTCATTAAAGACAGTTCCTCATGGCATGTAATTAAATCTGCAAAGTGGCACAAATTAAAAACATTTAAATTTTATATTTAGTCGGGACAGACAAGGACACTCTTGGAGCGTAACCGAATGTGGCGAATGACACAGTTTGTGGCACGGAAGAAGAGTAACCGCCCGATCAGTCAGTTGAATGGGTTTGCCCAATTCTCTTTAAATGGGCTAATTTTTGGCACAAAACTTCATTAACTTTACCGAAAACTTGTGGAATAATATTGCACATTCAGGTTTACCGAAGGGTTTTTTGGTGTCGCGTGTTATGTTTACTGCAGAAGCTGCAACTACACAAAATAAAGTCGACTATGAGAATAGTCTGCGATTAAACTACTTTGTACACTAGCTACTCGTTTCTTTAAAATTAACTCCTATTGAAGATTAGGGGAATTTGGGTTAGTTTGCATGCAAGTAGAGATTTACGACGTCCTTTATTTTACAAAAGCATTTTGCGTCGGTGCGGAACCAAGGAAATAAAGACACCTTTGCTGGTTCTGACTTCTGATAATACCGGAAAGTTCCAGAAACATATCCTTACCAGAAATGGGAGATAAATGAATGAGAATTTTTATTAATATGTATATGATAAATGCTAAAAAGTGCATCTTTATTCATGATAGGAATAGTAAATGGAAAAGGTTTTGCCGAAGGTCTCAGCCATGAGTTTCGTCTCCGTTCTACAGATGTTTTTTTTTTTCCTTTCTTTGATTTTTGAGTTTTTTCATTCCTTATGCATGCGTTTCATTACTTCCACGTTAGTTATTCTTTCTCTCCATAAATTTTCCACATTCTCCGGCATGTCCATAGCTGAAATGCTTCTATTTTTTTGTCAGCCTGTTTTAGTGTCCAAGTTTCCATCCCATAATATAATGCAGAGAGTATAACACCTCCTCAGTCGAATTTTTAGTTCAAAATTTATATCCCGGCAGCAGAAAGGTAATCTCATTCTTCTAACTGTGCTTCTAGATGTTCAATTCTGATTATACTTCTTGGAAGCTGTCATTGGTTTCATGCTTCTACTCTTTTAATGGGTTGAATTCTTACGAAAATTTTACAATTGTCTTGTGTTGTGTGAGTTTATTTTATTAATGATTTGTATTATATATAATTATTAATCATTTGTAGGTCATTAATCATTTATAATATGTATAATTATTAATCATCTTTGTTCCAGCTAAGAGGACTGTGTCGGCAGCGTATCTCAGATATTATTTCTATGTCCTCCGAGGTTTATCTTTTTCTTTATTAGTGTTCCCCGATGTTAGTAATGCCTTATTTTTATTAAAGTACGTTTATATAGACTGATAAAGCACACGTGAAGGTCTTGATTTATGTTCAGACATGTTTGTGATAGCACATTAATTGCAAACAGTGCCGCTCTTGTTCCTAGGCCTTTAGGGAATCCGAAATGTGTGTCGCTGATATCTGCCTGCAATTAATGTTTTGAATAATCTATTATGGATTATCTTAGCGAAGTTTTTCAACGTGTGACTCATTAGGCTTATCGTACGATAGTCAGAGCATGTCTTGGTAATTTTTGGTTTTGGTACCCTTAAAAATGTTGAAAAACAGCCTTTCGTTGGGATCAGTTCCTGTTGGTATTTGATGTATGGGGTAAATTATATTGATTATTTCTACCAAAACTTTAATCTGATCCACTTCTATCAGCTTAAGTATCTCCGCTGGTAGTTGGTCTGGAACTGGCGTTTTTTTGTTCTTTAATACATTTAGTTTTGTATATTTTCCTGACTGTACTTCAATTCACTCCCAATATATTCCTGGGTTTAATTGGTTTAACTGGGTTAAAAATTGACTGAAACCCAGGAATATATTGGAGTGAAGTACATTTAGTGCATAGGCGAGTTCTTTTTCAATTATATTCGGGCCCAAATCTGCCTCTATATTTTCCAGATTCATTTGCTGTCACTCACCTTCGAAGAGTTGTGTAATGTATTTCTTTCTTGTTTTGATTTTTTGCTATAGTTCTGCTACTACTCCCGTAGATTGTACAATATATTGAGCGGTTTGTGTTTACCGGTTTCGGGGAACTCTTTAATTTTTGTTGTTGACTTTATGCAGTTCCTAGATTGTATTTTCTTCACTGTCCTGTGAATACCTCCATGTGTAGAGTCGTCGGTTTGGGAGCTTATAGAAGGTGTTCATCACTAGAATCTCGACTTCTTGGCAAAATTGAACTAGCTTCTTGCCTATTTCAAATATTTGCCGCATTTCCCTTTTTCAACTTGCTTAAAACCTCCAAGAATTATATGTTATATATCTCGGTTCAAGTGACTCGAGCGTCTGTTTGTTTGCTTCGAAGAATATATCGGTTTGGGATTTCGTCTTCAGCTTTGTCTGCAGTAGGAACATTTATCTGCATTACATTTATTTTTCTTGATTTGATCTGTAGTTCTAAGGAAGGACGGACTTCATAACATATTTTGGAACTTAAAAAGCAACAACGTTTCTGTGAGTATGCATCTTTGTATAGTGCATGAGTGTATTTATTAATATGCATAGTATTCCAATTATTTCCATAAATTTCACGTTTGAAAAGTTATAAAAAGAAAGTAAACAGAGCTATAAAAAGGTGTCTTTCCAAAAAGCCTGATTTTCCTAGTAACATTTTGGAATATCATTATATAATAATCTGAATTTGGTATTAGTGGGGGGGGGGGAAAAATTTTTTCCAAACTTGAATTGCAACTAACACACATACGAAACATCAGGGCAGAAACAATAAAGAGAACAAAACCTTCCGATCACTAACCTACAAAGACAAGAGGTAATTAGCACAAATACCCTCCACCAAAATATAAAGCTAATTTGTAGATCCTTGCTAGACGTTGGTACATATACACATGACCAACGGACAGAAAGGACATAACCACGTTAATACAAACAACGAACAAACCTTGCACTAAGACATAATAACCTGAATAAGACAACACCCCAGTAACCCCTACACTAACCCTCCACCCAACGACATACGAACTCCCACAAACATAGACAAAGAATTTCTGGAAGATACTCATACATTTACAGACAAAATGACACAAACCCCTACACTGGACCATACTGATCATCCCCTTTTGTCTTACAAGACAACCGGTACAATCCCGCTTCGCGTTTCCACACATCAACGCTACTCGAACACTTACAAACGCACATGACTTACTGCCAAACAAAATAATTTTTTCTTGTCATTAGAATTATAAAGTTTATTGAATTAAAAATTGTTCAACCCAGAATAAGATAATGTTTATCTTTTGTTTCCTTATTTAGATTTATCTTTTTATTAATTACTATGTACTAAACAGGCAAGAACAAGACCGATAGGTGATAGCCTTTTTTAGAAATAAAATGTTTACTTACTGACACGACTATATAAGAATTGCCATATAACAATTTTTAATCTTAACCCAATCATGCTATAATACTATTAAAGAAAGTATCTAAAATGGGGCGAAACACATGCTTGATAAACAGAATCGCAGATGTAAAGCTTGAAACTTGGGCAAGATATAAGAGGAAGAATATGGACCTTTTCAGATTGATGAGTAGAGGGTAAAAATAAAAAAAAACGGCAATATAGACAGACATCCCATATTTCACGATTCTGTTCACGTTCCAGATCATAAATTAAAAACTTATGGATGCCGAGCAAAAAACCTTTATATCGGCAACTTCATTACCCCATTACGTGTTGTAGCATCGAATGAGTTTTCAAAGATTCATGTTAGCATATGTTGAACAAATCGAGTGGACCATGTCATTCTAACTACGACACGTTGACAAAACCTTTTGAGTTTTGAAACATATTGATTTGTGGTTGCCCGAGCTCAGCAGGTCAAATCAAATATCTTACCACTTATCCTTGAGCGCATTGCGCTTACTTATAAGTGCTAACCCAATCAAACTACTACAAATAAATAATCATCTACTAAATGAAAAAGCAGAATGATTTCGCTAGCCACCTACATATGACTGATTGGATAAGTCTGACAGTGTAAAAAAAAAGAAAAAACAAACGAACCATCGATAGAATTTTGTAATTTAAGGTTAAAACCTTGACAGTGAGATAACTCCGCATGTAATCGATTATGAGGAAAGATTTTTTCGAGCCGAGGGACAACAAGAATCATTTAACTTTAATTTTAAAAACACAAAACGCGATTGCCTAATCGTGTAAGACAATAAAATGCCATAGATGGTTTGTTTTGTGACTGAATAATCAGCGCAGCGAGCCAGATTTGTGTACCGACTAAATTTCGGAATTAAATAGTTTGACTTAATATTAATTTTCAGGGGCGTGCTAAAGTAATTTTTCAACTATCGTTTCGTCTATTTTATTACCTGTACTTTATTCACTCCAATATATTCCTGGTCGGTTCAGTCAATTTTATTGTTTATTATTAAAATGTGTATCAAATACGTTGTCCAGGTGTCCTTTCTCCAATCACATCGCACTACAAGATTTTAGAATCGGGACATTCTCAGAATCAATCAGAACTAGAAATTTGAGATTGGATCATCACAACGAATTGTGACCATGCTAACTGTGAGGTTCAGACAAACTGATAAATACGCCATTGGAAAAGTTATGAGTCTGGCATTTTTGGTTAGATCTGGGACTTATCTTCGATACGATCACATACATTACTCACTGTCACAGTTCCTTTCGTTTTCAGCTCCTACTTTCCGACTTGTATAATGTACGAGCAAGTTTTGCTTATCTGCATGGGCAACACATAAAATTTGCAATTGTCCTCACAACTATAATGGGAATAAAATTTATCAGAAACTTTTAACATCCACACCACTCATTCAGCAGGTGTTGTTCCTTCAGAGGACACAAGATTGCCAGTCGGAAATTCAAATTTAAAAAATCCTCGCAAGCATTTTTTCTATATGAAAGTGCCTATGGTCAAGCTTCGCAAAACTGGTCTTCGCACGTATATTTGGTGGAATTGCACAAAAAACAAAATACCCACACTTTATCCATCCACGTCCATCTATAAAAAAGAAACTTCCTGGGAACCGCGCTTAAATTCACCAGTGGCCCCGACTATTTTTATGATTGACTTTCACGCCTTTGGAGGCACGTGTGACTCGATGTCTGCCTGGACCTGATTGCTGATTCCGGACCTTGAAACACTTTCTCTCCTTCACAACAACAGGCAATTTTCATCCGCCCATACCAGAAATGCATTTCGGCTCTTTTTTAATCCAATCCTTGATGCTCGCCTTGTATGATTCGAAAGTCAATACCCTAGTTGTTCGTCGGCTTGAGCGATCGAAAGCGTTTTTTCCTGTTTGCCCAACTGGTTTACATTTGCTTTCCTACCCTACTGTTTTTCTGTTTTCATATCGGGTTTATTACATTACGATTTCCACCCCCTTAAACCACTTTTTTAGAATGTCGTGATTTCTATTCAATAAGCACAAATGCAATAATTTACTAATGC
>JAJTJO010000082.1:198738-322433 GCA_024550625.1 Dendroctonus valens
GAAACGATAAAAAATTGATTGAAATAGCGTAAAATTTGCAGCATAATGTAAAATATATACATACAGTATCCCTTAAACGTTCAACCCCTGCTTGGCCTAATCAAAGGCCCATTAACAGTATTAATGAAAAGATCTTGGCTTTCAAGATATTGATACTCTTTTGAAAATCGACCAACTCTGACATCAGTTGATATTTCCTACTATTACTCTTATACTCTTCATGAAGTATAAGATATAACTTTTTGTGTTTCAGTTGCGTCCTGGATAGTAGTTCAAAAGCTCATAAACATATTGAAATGCATACTCTCGATTAAAGCAAAAAATTATTTTAATAAATATTCCTTATAACTCCAGTTGTATTATCTAACTCGTACTCCCTACTGTAGCAAAGGATGAGCAGCTACCTTGCCCATGGGCCCGAAAAGTAGCGTCATTTTTCGTTCAGTAACTTTCTACATATGACCTATTAAGGAGCCGGTTTGAACTTAGCTAATTTACTGAATGGCTATAAGAATGCAGTGTGGTAGCGGTTCACAAGGGTCTCTGACCAAAAAGGGGTTTAAATCCGGCACCTTGCCAATACAAAAATCTACTGGGCTTAAATCCGGCACCTTTCCAATACAAAAATCGAGTCGTTTTAAATCCGGCACTTGTTTGGGCACAAAATGGGTGCTTATCGTCCAATCCATCGACGAGAAAAAGCCATATTTATATATTCAATGTATGTTATGACGAATGCATAGTGAGCGGGGGAGCCGTCATATTGGAACCACACAGGTCCTCTTATTGATAGAGAAACGTATTCAAGTATGTAATAAATGTATAATCTTATTGATTATTTCTGTGTAAACAGTTATTCTAAATTAATGCTGAAAATTATTCTCTGAATGCATCAACATTTTTAGATAAAATAAATTTATGCATTTTATCGAGCGCGAATCATCAAATAAAAAAATAATTTGAAAGAAAATGTTATTAATTTTAATTTTTCACAGATGGATTGATGTCAAAATTTATAAATAAGGAATAATGCAATTAAAATGCAACGCAAACCAATTACATTACTCCCGGTACTTAGCAAAGTTTTTGAGTATTTGGAAAACTTGTCGGAAAGTGCATACCATCGTATCAGTTCGGATTCAAACATCAACACTCGACTATTCACCCACTCTTCACTCTGACTAACAATATACAAACAACCCACCTAACGGATATAAAGACAGCTTGCCTGTTTATGGACATGCTTTTGATAGTGTCTGGCATAGAGGCTTACTATACAAACTACACAAACTACACACACTACACACACCAACATCTCTACTACACACCATAAAGAACTTACTAGAAATCGACAGATCGGCATACATATTACAATACGCAGACGACACTGCACTTATTGTACATGACAAAACTACCGAGAGAGCAGCTCAAAGACTCCAAACACTAAGAAACAACACAATGACATGGTTTATAAATGGAGACTAACACCAAACGTGTCAAAAAACCAACTTCGGCTCGCAAACCACAGACTTAACGCTGACTCCCCTACAATAACTGCAGACGACCAAACGACGCAACCAAAAAACGACGTAAAATACCTTGGAATCACAATTGACCAGAAACTTAAATTTACTAAACACATACGAAACATCAGAACAGAAACGATAAAAAGAACAAAACACTTTCGCTCACTAACATACAAAAACAAAGGAATTAGTACAAATACCGCGACAAAAATATACAAAGCGATCTGCAGACCCCTCTTGGACTATGGACATATACTCATGACCAACGAAACAGAAAGGACAAAACGTTATATACAAACAACAGAACAAATTGCACTAAGACTAATAACACGAATAAGGACACCCCCAAAACCCACTACACAACCCCTCCACCCAACTACTATACGAACGCACAAACATGAAAAAGATTTCGGAAAGACTCATACATCTACATACAAAATGGACAAACAAGCCCTACAACTGGACCATACTGAATCCCCTTTGTCTTACAAGACAACAACGCTACTCGAACACCTACAAACGCAACTGACTAATGGACAATAAAATATTTTTTTCTGTCATTAGAATTAGAAAGTTTATTGAATTAAATTGTTTAACCCAGAATAAGAGAATTTTTATCCTTGTTTTTATTTAGATTAAGACTATATGTACTAAACAAGGGCAGAAAGACCGATAGGTCGATAGCCTTTTTTAGAAATAAAGATGTTTACTACTACTACTACTACTACTGTAATTAAAACATTCGAACTTGTTTTGGAATGTGTTGTACGTCAGTAAAGTGCGACGATACGGTAGTATAAAATGCTGAAAATGGTACAGGGTGTCCCAACGATAGCGTAAAGTAAGTTTACTCACGGTAATATTTGTTTAAAAATTTTAATTTTCATACGGCGTTAGAAAAGCTGCAGAGCAGAATACATTTTTTTTTCTAATGGAACACTATATTTTATTTTATTTTTGGATTCTTATGTACATTTCAATTACTTTTTGTTTCTAATTTTATCGAAAATGATAAAATATCAGTTATATGCTTCTTGTGCTTATGAGAATGTTGCTTATTACATACAGAAAAGTGAGAATAGAAATTGTGTTATAAGGAATGTGTATTGCAAACAAGATTTTTAAAAACTCCAAAGCATACATTCAAAAGATTCTGATGAGCCTCAAAACTAAGACCATTGCCCATTATTTTATACGTATTGTTACATAAAAGTGATGCCACGAAATATCAAGTGATGTCAGTTTTGGCCGATTTTCAAAAAACAGTAAATGGTATATCGAAAACCATGATATTTTCATACACAGGACACATTAAATCTTTGGTCTACTGAACACTTGGTAGAAATTGAGGAGGAATTAATTAACCGAATAAAATAAGCTGCTCAAAATGTGATCCCAGAATGCTACGAAGAGTTCACAATAAAGTGATTACACGGGCACAAACATCTGTGAGTTAAACGGGCAGAACTTCGAACACTTCTTGTATGTAATAACTAAATTGTAAATATATCATTAATCCATAACCTTGGGCAGAAAGACCGATAGGTCGATAGCCTTTTTTAGAAATAAAGATGTTTACTACTACTATCTTAAATCGGTGGTCTGGTTATTATTCCATAACCTTTTATAGGAGGTATTGTTGACATTCGTTGATTTGAATTAAATTTGAAACAGGTTATCCTGACCTATTTCATTGCATTTCAACCTCACTTTCTGTTTATCTATGGTTACTTGAGCTTCTGATATTTAAGAAACAGCAGGCATTTACGTAAAGTTAATGACGCAGATGACCTTGAAAAAACATTGTTGCCGCCCTTTTGATCTAGTGTTTTGCAAATATCTCAGTGTTTGATAATAATTAATTGTTTTTTACTATTTTCCTGTCCTCCCTGAACACCCCCAGAGAATGACGCCAATTTTCAATCACCCTGTTTACATTCTGTACAGATTTCATATCACTGTCACGCATGATTCATCATCAGAACAATTAAATATAAAGTATTTAAAGATATTGCTCTGCTTCAGCATATTTCAACTAAACAGAATTCTCTATATCAGCAATACGCGGCAGTTTTACTTCAGATAAATTAGGTTTGACAAACATAATCTACATACAAAATATATGCCATTGCCTGAGGAATTAATAATAATTAGTGTTAAAACCATTAAATTGGAGATCGTGCAGTCAGTATTTCACACCAGTTTGGTCTCCTATAAAATCAGATTGTGTCGCCCCCGTACTGAAAATGAACCATAATGGTATGGTAATGGTTGCATAACCATAATTTCAGCTTTAAACGGCACCATATGCAATCGACACGAAGTACCAACCGAACAGGTATTGCCATCTATGGCGATGCCTCCAAAGGAGGAATGGATTTGATCCATAAAAAATAATTGATCGCAAAATCAGTTTTCTTACAATTTTTTTTATCAGATATTGAATTACATGCATAGAGATTAGGACCGAAAATTGCCAGTTCTTATTTCCAGTAAATAAATATGGCAAAATAAGAACTAAGAAAGACTTTAATTTAATTGTTTTGTGAAATTAATATTCATGTTTTTGTCTTCATGTGCCATCAATATTTGATGTTGGATATTAATTTACTGATCTAGCAAGTTTCTGTTTTGGGTATCTTACATACATGTAGTTGGGCACGTTTTGCTTACATTTTAAACCAAACTGACTGCAGTTGTTTAAATTTATATTTAAAAAATGATTAATAATTCCGCTCTTAAAATAGTAATTTATTTATGCACGTTTTGCTTATATTTTAACTGAATTGATCGCAGTTGCTGATTGCGTGTTGATTAATTGTCTTTAAAGTTTTGTCAATTGTGCATGAATTATTTCTGTAGCGACAAATTGCATTCTAAATGCAACTGCTGAAAATCAACTATTCCTCCAAGTTGAGCCTAAGGTGGTACAAACAAAAGAAGCTTGTAATGACTGCCTGAGTTATCTGCATGCCACAGCTGATAATCTGGCCTTTAATTAACAGCTAAAGTAAAAAGTTGAAAAAAGTGTTTTTTTTTTTTAGTTTGTGCTCGACAGCTAACTTTAGAAATGCAAATGCCAACATTGAAAACAACCTCGGACGACAATTATTACCACAATTACCAATAATTCCTCGTGTACACACGTACCAGCGCTCGATAAGAAGTGGTAGAACGATTTTAAAGCGGGTCTAGTTTAATGGGTTAGTGGGTCGCATTGACCCATTTTCTTGCTCTAATTTTAACCGCAATTTCTTGGCCGATGTTGAAAATGCGCGCCGTCACTGAAATTTACATTTCCAACCGGTTCACAAGCTGAAAATCCTAAACGATACTTGGTTTGCATGTCTCCATGAATTCCACATGCTCGAATCGGTTCATTATGCTGTAATTTGCATTTTATTGAAATATTGTTAACAACTTTCGCAACATCACCTAGCAAAACATGTTTACTTCTTAATTCCATTTGAGACTTAGACTGATCCAGCATATTATGAGAATAACTTGTATATAATCATTTAAATTCGCTTAAAGTGAAGATAAGTTTAAACAGCTAACTGAAAATTAGACGAACTGAAAAAATTATAGTCAATGTGAGGATGTTACTCACTTTTACTAACCTGAATGCGAATGAAGTAGGTCTAAACTGCAGAAGGAAGAAAGACCTAAAAAGGATTTTACAAGAGAGTGAAACCGTGGCAGAAAGTGAGTTAAGAATATTAAGGTACAAAAGCTCTAGATTAGGCCAACGTCATGGAAGATAAGACTTGGAAAAATTAAGCTGAAAAAACTACATAAAAAAAGTTGAAAAAAACCCAAATGAACAGAATAGAGAAGAAGGAAATGTAGTTCGCCTAGCAAGCAAATTTTAAGACATCAATATAAAGTTGAGTGCTAGTTTTATATAAAATAGAAAATAGCAGAAAACTGACAATGTTGACTGATGAATCGTTAACAAACCAGCCCGTTGACAAATTATTGAGTTTTTGAGCAACTCTCCGAAACACTAAAAATCATGGGTGAAAGAAATTTGATTGGAAAAAATGTTCCGATAAAAATAATTTAATTGTCGCTTCCAACTGCCAAGATTGAGCAATATAATATTCAAACATTGGCTGATTCAAATATGTATTTAAACGTAAAAAAACATAATTTGATCTAGCAAAATTAGTTGCAACTGAACTTATTTCCAACCAAGCTACAATCTGCTTGGAATAAGAAACCAGAATGTAAACTAATAAAATGTTGGAATTACCCACAAGTGATAAATTCAAAATGTTGTCCTAAATTTCCGTGAATCTGCTGCAATCTGAATACAAACACCAATTAGTGTGAAATCGTAATTGGAATTGACGATATTATGTCAAAACTGAAGGCTTTCACATACGGTTATAACTGGCAAAATATTCCATAAATTGATCAACATTAGTACATCTATCAATACTTTTACCAGAAACGCATAAACAAATTAGCCCTGATTACTAAGCTGCTAATGGCTTTTTCTCATTATCCAAGACGTTCTAGGAATCAATGGTCCTGTTTATTAAGCAGAAAAACTTTTAATCATTTTTTCGAATGCATTCATTCCATTTTACAACCTCAGGTGAATTGATTAGAACAATTTAATTTAGCTTTTACCTTTTGTTGTTCCCTAACTGTTATTGTACAAAACTCAAAAAAAATAGTAACCAAATTTCAATCCGCTGTGCTTTTTCATGTAAATTACAAAACAAATTAGATAATTTCATAGTGGCTATTTTAAATAACACATTTTGCAACATTCCTGCACTGAAAATAACTTAAAGTGGTTTACATTTCCGATTTATACCATATTTCATGTAGGGTTAGACTGTTTCCAGGGTTCGGACTATGAAGGTGGAAATAGATAAATTTATAACTCGCAGAAATATTCACTACTCATTTATATTCCTTGCTACATGTGGTCTATGTGGGAAGGAAACGAGTTTTACGCTTACCGCAAAGGCAAACTAACATTTACGTGAATGCTTGGAAGCCAATAGTTTTTAGATTGTAACTTGAAGCTAAGGCCAAATTAAGGCTTTTATTGCTAAATAGAATAAACTTCCATCCTATACAGATGAATAAATGGCACCAACACTACTCACAAGAACTTAAAAAGATAGAGCACCATATCTGACAGCATCTCCAAAAACATACCGAGTAGAGGGCCCACGAGTAGAAATTAACGAGGAAAGGATGTGGAAAGTAGTTAAGTCAATGAAGAATAACAAGGCCAGCGGACCAGAAGGAATACCCGCAGAACTGATTAAATGGGGGACGCAAAAACTCATCAAACACATTCAAGAACTCTTTACTAGATACATGAATGGAGAGAGAGAGTACCTCTGGTGAGGAAAGAAGCCTAGATTACTCCCATCCACAAGAATGGAAGGAGAGATGAATGTTCCAACTATAGGTGTGTCTCCGTTACCAGCACCATGAACCGTCTCTATGGAAAAGTCATCCAAAGTTTAATAGAAGAAGAATGCGAACACTAAGAAGTTGAAGAACAGGCAGGTTTTCGAGCGGGTCGCTCATGCATATCTTCAGTCTGACCCAACTAACCGAGAAGAAAGTAGCAAGAAACGGAGAGATGTACCTTCTGTTTGTGGATCTTACGAAGGCATATGACACCGTTCCCGTACAAAAACTATGGCAAGTAATGGAGAGAGCCAGGATAAGTTATACATTAATAACAGCTGTAAATCAGCTTGTACATCAAAGGTCATACTAAATGGTGAATTATGAGAAAGTTTTCCAGTTACAAAGGGTTTGAGGCAAGGCTGCTGTCTGTCCCCCACATTGTTTAAGATATACCGCAATGAAGCACTAAGGAAGTGGAGAAAAGCATGCAGCGGAATGGGATTTACTTTACATTTTGTAGATGACCAGGTTCTTATAGCGCAGGACAAGGAGGACCTGGAATTCATGACAAGAAGATTATTTAAAGAGTACGAAGAATAGGGACTGTCGGTGAATCGATCGAAAACAAAATATTTGTGCATCGGAAACGACAGAGGTGACCTACAGCCAAAGAAGACAAAACAATAGGAGCATGCACCGAATACGTATATCTTGGAACAAAAATTGAGACTGGAGGCCGTACAGAGAAAGAAATAGAACAACGCATCATAAAAGGGAAGAAAGTGATCGGCTGCCTAAACTCCATCTTATGGTCAACATGTATATCTCGAGAAAGGAAGCACCTCCTATACAACTCCATATTTAAGAGTCTAGTGCTGTATGGATGCAAAAATTGGCAACTTACTACCACCTAGACGGCGGTTGCGTTCTCTGAAATGGACTTCTGGCGTAGAGCAACAGGGAAATCAAGGTTGGAGATGATAACTAATGAGGAAATCAGAGTTATCATGAACGTCAAAACAGACATAATAGAAGAAATCCAACGAAGACAGTTGACATGGTACGGGCATGTTGAGCGGACGGATGACACAAGAATTCCCAAACAAATCCTCAGATGGACACCAACAGAGAGAAGGAAAAGAGGAAGACTCAATACGACATGGATGGATGGAATAAAAAAAGCCATGTCGGAACGAAACCTACAACCAGGGCATTGGGAAGACTGAAGAGGATGGAAGCGAGGAACCGGAAGGCTCAAGACGCTATGACACCGCTAATATATTGCTAATTGTTGGTGTTTTTAATGACTATCTAGTATTTGTAGTTAAATTAAGTGAATTATAATGCGAAACTTCTCAATCACACTCACTAAGAAATTGTGTTTATTGTAAGAACCTTCTTGCAATACAGAACTACAACAAAATATTGAATTTTCACAATATATTGTTAATTGTAAACTCGCTCAAACTTTCCAAATTAATTATATAAAACATTTATACAATTATCTTCTCAAAATTTTACATTCTGCACAACTCAATTATTGATTGACCAGATTTAATTAATAAAATTATAAAGATAAAACATAATCTAAAAAACAATGTTTATTTGAAGTATATTAAGATATTTCAGTTGCTGTATCCACCCAAAACAATTTGCTTCTGGCAAAAGCAGTCAAAATAACGATAGTTGCGATCAATCGTTCACAAGTATTACCTTTTGTATCTCCTTGCATTTAAAAACTAAAACAAATTCAAAAAATTTTCAGTTTAATCAAAATCAAAGCAATGAGTCAATAGCATAAATAAAACTTAGGACGCGAATGGAAGTGTCGCTTATTATCACGATGATAAATCGTTTATCAATCACCTTTCCTAAATTCTTACCTAAGAACTACTTACCTTCGACTTAAATATAATAGACAAACCTTTCCAAAAAGATGTAATATAGGAAAAACTTCTTTCGATCAAAGCAAAGATCATTTCCGAAAATCTGAAGTACAGTAACTTAAAGCTTACAGACAAGTTTGTAACAACTTTTTGAAAAATAGTCAACTTTGTTGAAGAAATGCAAAGTCTAAGCATTTGCGTCCTAGTTATAATAATTAATTGTTCTAGCAGGAGTTACGTACTGATTAAAAAAACCAGAAGGAGGCAATTAAATCGAAACGTATTAGTGCACTCTTTCAGTTATAACCACTTGATCTAGTTTATATTTTCAGCTCAGCAGACCATACTACCAATCCTGAAAAATTCACGAACGCTGGATTTGCAACCGAATAAATGTCACACCTCGTTTGTCACCGAAACCCCGCTAAGTAATTTGTAAATATCTTAAAATAGTCATAATTAAATAAATAAACACATTGAATTGCACGTGTCTGCATTCAGAAAGTAATTGGCTAAAATATGCAATTTATGGAATTAGACTAGAACATATGCAAATGGAAATTCGCAGCTGAAAAACATGAACTTTCTTTATAAAATTTGTACTTTTGTTATACTTTTTCAAACAGTATTGAGAGCAAATCCATTGTCAAAGTCTCCGAAATGTTAATCTTGATCAAACTAATTAATTTTCCAGCAGCTTTATTTTCCTACTCCTTTGTCAAGTCTCATTAACGATATCAATTAAAGTTCTTTGTTAAGTGTACCTACCCTCTCAAATCCGAGTGATCGACTTATGAAATATCCGTAGCTAAAAACCTTAAATAATAAAATTTTTTGACCTAATTTTTGCAGCAAAATTTGCATTTAATAATGCAACATTAATGGTAATTTCACGCCCCATATCTATCAATCAAGCCAACCTAATAAGACAGAAATACGGTGCTCGAAATTATGCCACACACGAGTAAACAATGAGCTTTTTCTTCAGTAACATGTCCTTATGTCTAATATTTTTTGGCGTGCGTTTTCCAATTATTATTATCACATACATGTTAACAAGCAAAACTAAGCTTTACGGTTATGTTTCGTTGATTGAAGCCATTTTTATTGCCTTATGTAATGTTGTGCGTGTCGCGATATGCAGAATTGAACCGGGATTAAATATTAATTTGACTGGAAATTAATAAAGGTAGTTTTTTTTCGGGAAATTTAGGTCAGGGTTTTGAATCAATCAATGGAGTAAATTTATAGTTGACTTACCATAAGGAATTTGCAGCCAAATTTGCTGGTCGGATCATTGCGCTTGACTATCAATCTTATCAATCGTCTCAGGAAGTCTTACCTGGAAAAAAGTCTGGATTCAACATATAAATTTTCACACCTGCAAGATATACAATTAATTCAATCGATTATGGCAAATTAATGTTAATTAAGTAAATTCATCAAAGTAGTGTTCAATTTCCTACATGTTTGTGCCAAAATGCAGTACTACTTTCCACATACAGACACCCCTATGAATTCTTAACAAATAATCAGAAGAAATAAATTTATTTAAGACAGCCTCATGTATTTAGTGCAGAACATTTTTTCGATTTGTTCAAATTTTAATTGTGTAATTTTTCAGCAGTTGATTAAAATGTAGATTTAGTTATATTGCAATGTGAAAACAGGGATTTTTAATAGAAAACTTCAGAGTAGATAGACATAAACATATAAAAATCAATCCCAAATACGAATAGATCGGATAAGAACCATATATATATGGAACCAAACGGTACTACAAAGACAAAAGTACAGAAAGCGACAGTAACGAATGACCTGAGAAGTTCTACAAAAAAAAGAAAAGTTCAAAGAAAACCGATTAAATATAAATAAATGCTAAAATAAATTAGATCTGAAATTAAATTAGCAATAGAGGGATATTTCAAAGGAAAATACAAAGAAATCGATCAACTACAGATGGAAGAACATGATTATCATAACACTTACACGAAAATCAAATAATTAGAGAGTTTCAGACCTATTAAACAGACGAAATGAATGAAAATAACGTGGAATACGCTAATACCTGGGAGGAAACTCAAGAAAAAGAATATAGTCTATAGAGGCATCAGAATAAAATGAAGCTTTCATTATAATCACAAAGCTACCACACGAATAGATCGAAACACATCTAAAGACATTAAAATAAAATGTGGTGTGAGGCAGGGTGCGCTCCCTCACCAACTATGATTAATCTGTATTGCAAAGATGCAGTTTCCAGACTAATGGAAGCTGTAGGAGATCAGAATACAGAAATGAAAAGAAAAGGCCCAGCAATAAATTCTTAAACATATGCTGATGACACGCTCCTCCTAGCATAAACTCTAACACATCCGCGAATCCCCCTGTTGCAATTGTTTACACTAACCGTTTCTAAAGTTCAAGTTGCCTGGATGACTGCCAACCTTTGGAAGGAAGATGGCATTTGAAAAGATGTACATACAATACAGTTCAAAAATACAGATGTAACATAAAAATACGAATTTATTTACGTAATTCGAAGTTTCAGATCCAAACCCTAAAATTAACCATCTAGGCAAATGTTTAAAAGATTGTCAGCACATTTACTTGGAACCACAATATGTCTTCCCATTGAGTTCAAACCTGTTTCATTTGCAAATTAATACTTTGAAAATATTCGTTTTAGTTTCTTTAAACAATTCCAATACCAAATTATGTTTTCTCAAATAAAAGTTCGAAACGAAGCCCGCTCCCATTACACGTATATCGTTATCGCAAGAACCTTGTGCGAGAACCCCCGAAAGACCGACAGCCAAAACTCAAGTGGGCCCAATTAACACACCTACTGATTATGCATGTGTGTTCTGACAAAATTTGATACGAATATTGTATAATAATGAGGTACAACAAATGCGCCGATCATACATACTTATTGATATGGTACAAAACCATCCATCGAGAGTAAAAGTGGTCAGTGTGTCACGGTCGGTGCCATTTAGGGAATCTGGGTTACATTTTTTTTATGCAAACACGCATGTATTCGTTGATTTTGTATTTGGTCTGTATATGACGATTTTTCTTGCTCAACTATCTGGTCAATTGACCATTTTCGTTCTTCGATTTTAATGTGGGATTCCTTCAAAAAGAGTTTATTGTGAGATCGTTTCAGACTACTGTTTTACTGATCATAAACTCTCGTGCACAACCAGCCAACGCTCCAAATTTTCAACAAGTTTTGTAAATTGCTTTCTTTGAATAAATCCTATTTTCATTCCTATTTATAATTGTTCGTCAACACCAGGAAGAATTGCGCTTTCATGACTCCAGTACTGAGCTTTTTGTACCGTCGCAAGATTACGATAGAAAATTTTCCAAGCACTTTGAGAAAACGATATACTCAACTTAATAATAAACATTTCAGTTTATCATAGCTGTTTCCGATTGCCTGCTTCTTGTAGATTGTTTGGCAGAATGTAATTTAAATATTGTTGCCTTCAGTAATCAAAATGGAGAAACGATTTACTGCTTACATCTGTAGATAAGATTAGTTATGCATCCGCTGGACTACCTTGATTCTGCCGACTTCTCAATTCATTCTTTATGCAAAACAAACTGTAATGACGTGGCGAAAAAATGGAATTGGTAACTCATCAATCATCAAGTAAGATAAAAATGAGCCTCAGCTTTTTAATAAGATCTGCAATATTAAGGATGTGCTTCCTACCAATATGAAATCTACAACTTTGATTAGGACAGACATTTTCCAGCTAAACTTTTGAGGAAACCAATATGAAAATCGCAGTCATTTTAAGCAAATTTGCAATTTATGATTACTTTTGATACTCATTTCAACAGTTCACAGCTTCAAACAAAACTCTCTATATGTTTGTATGGGCAATTTGGATACGATTGAATGCGAAAATCGTTGCTCAATTTTGTGCAACCCCAAAAAACCGTTCAAATCGATAACCGGATTTTTGGGTTATTAATACACTATTGAAATCGAAAGCGATTAAGTTTCTCCAAGATTACCAGATTTGGATCGTCTCGAGTCACTTGTTCGATCGCAATCGCCCTCCTACCAACTTCGACCTCAAAAGAACTGACCGTGACATACTGACCACTTTTACTCTCGTTTCAATACCATAATCGTGAATGTAATTCAATTGATGGCGTAATGATGCTATAAATTTCAGTTTTTACCCCGGCATATCGGAAACTCGTCGTGTCATTCATTCAAGGATATTTCTTCGAATTTTTCGGATGAAATCATTAACATTAACACATCAGCAATTCAATTCTAAGAAAAATAGACCTGGCGATCAATGTAACATGAAAGCATTGGCTTCAAACTTTCAGACATTTTACAAAAGGGAAAGAAAAAACAGTATAGAAGTACTAGGCTATTAACTCAACTGCCCAGAATTCGTCAAGAAATTAACAAAAATCCGTAGCAAATTAAAAAAGCAACATAGATCATGCGTATAACCCGCTAGGCAAAAATATTCTGTGCGAAACCAATGAATCTGTTTGGCAAATCACCTCACTTATAGTGACTCCTCTCATCATTAGAGTAAAATGTCAGTTGGCAAACAAATTGCCAAATTTTCCCAAGAGTTTATCCAAATACATCAACACGACTCCTGAAAATATCAATGAACAAAACAATAAATTCCGATTTAAAAAAATAAACAGAATTAAATGCGAGATCTGTTTTTACTTTGGCGTCGCGCGGAGGCGGCGGGCGGTATTTGCCGTGTCCCACTGACCCACTTACCCAATGACATTGGCACCACTTTTATTTTCGTTTTGCGATTGCACAATGTGCGTGATATCACTTAACGACACTTAATAACTCAGATCTCTGTGCTTCAAGCAATCAATCAGTGGCGTCCGTACATCTCGAGATAAGGAACACAATAGAATTGAACTGATTCATTATCTACTAAGCGCCCACTTCAGCTAATCAGCACTCGGAACTGTAACACGCGCCAAATTGGATTGGGAAACTTTTCACATAAATGTCTTCATGGAATCTCGAACTCCAAGGTGACATCAGAAGATGCACCAACTTAAACTTTTATAGTATTTTACAACTATTTTTTTTTCTATTTTGAGCTCTGCACATTGAAGTCGCAAGAACCTGCAATAAAATAGCAGCTTTGATAGAATACGAGCTTCTCAAAAATCTCGATTTATGCGATTTAGTCTTTCTTCAAAATCTTCCACCATTCCAATATTCCCGAACGTTTTTCTGTACCAGTAGCAGCTTCTTTACAACGTCTTAATACTCTTAATGGTGTGTATTAAGGTGAAGTATAGCGGAGCCAGGTGTTAAATTCAATACTTTTCATACCATCGTCGTGCGAACGCCTACTTTAGCTCCTGCCAGTCCTCTCTGTTGCAGGCTCTTCTCATCCAGTCATGTCCAGCCAAGAGGTCTTCTTTTGTTCTTCTTCTTGTCTGTCATTCTTCCAATATGTCCCACACAGTTCCTCTTTAATGTCCATATTCTTTCTATGTCGTTGACTTTTGTTCTTCTTCGAATTTCTATATTGATGATGTGGTCTTCTGAAGATTAGGATTCGTTTTTCCATAGCTCGCTGTATCGTTTGGAACTTATGGATAATGTTTTTGTTGAGCGCCCTTGTCCCTATTCCGTAGATGAGCACCGGCAGAACATACTGGTTGAAAACTTGCGTTTTTATCGTATTCGGCATGTCGGACTTAAAAATGTCCTGCAACTTGCCAAACGTTGACCATCCCAAGGATATGCGTTGAGCTAGATCTGCAGTCAAATTGTTTTTTGCTAACTCGATTTTCTGACATAAATAAATAAAACTCTGGACTCTTTCAATGTGCTGATTGTTTAGGATTATCTGTTGATTTTGATCTGCGACATTGGTTGAATATTTAGTTTTATTTATGTTGATTTTCAAACCTATCTGTTCTGATTTTTCGTTTAGTTTTTCAACCATACTCTGTAAGGAAAGCGACGGAATTGGGACACAGCGCGATCTTCAGAAAGCTGAAGACAGTCGAACCCATGGGATTGAAAACTGATCGAATTAAAACTCTAAGCATTTCGGTACCTTTCAGAACTTATGTTCTGGATGAGGGGTGAGATGGTGGAGCGAGTCTATCAGCTATCACAGGGGACTCCGTATGGTATACGGAAGGCACAAAAACAGCATCGGGCACAGGCGCTGGTATAGTCGAAAGAGGAAGTACCGGGGAAAGGATTACCTGAAACCTGGATACAATCACGACCACTTTTCAAGCAAGTATACTAGCAATAACAAATTGCGCCCGGTAAATGAGGGAAAGAGCCTACACACGTAAGCATATTACCATCGTAACCGGAGATCAAGCCACAATAAAGGCATTGAATGGTACACAATCAGGTCACAATGTGTGCTAGATTGTGGAAAAGAACTTACGACCCTGGCTGGGAACTCAAACAGAATAAAACTCACTTGGGCAACTGGGACAAACAGGAGCAAAGAAAACGAGATTGCTGCGGAACTTTCTAAGGCAGGGGCAGAGCGACCACTGACCAACCAAAAACCTGCTTGTGGTATATATCATGCCCAAGTTAGGGCGGGAGTTGGGCAATGGATCTTGGAAGAACATAGAACATATCCCACTCTACTGGGAGTAGACACTGCGACTCCTTACCTCAAGGCAGTTGGTGGGACCTCCACAACCAGTGCGTAAAAACGAACTGCTAGATCTCAGCAGGCAAAAAATAAGGAGGATAGTGACCTTTTTAACAGGATACCAACCTATTAAGGATGGAACTGAGCGATCAACCGACCTGCAGATTAGAGTGCGAATTAGAGGACGAAACTACTCTAGATATTATGTGTCACTGCACGTCATATGCAACATGTAGATTGAAGACTCCTGGGAGGAGATGAAGTTCTACCAGACCAAGTCATGCGTACCCCCCTCTAGATTCTTCTGGAATTCATTGAATACACAGGGATAATGAGGGAGTAAAATACGAAGGCACAATAGGACAGAAATGACCGTGGTGCTAGGCCAAACACCACTTCGGAGGTGAGGAACGATTTTAGTGGGTAAACAGCTAAGCTGGAGTCCCACACAGCCCAGAGCGCCAGAACATCAGCTCTGGGTGTGCGTAAAAGAGCATTTCCCAAACCTCACCGAAAAAAAACCATGCTCTGTAGATTCCTTTGGTTTTCGGCTACCAGCATGATGTCGTCAGCAAATCTGATATGATTTAGCCTTTCGCCGTCTATTAGAAATCCTTTGTTCTGCCAATTCAGCTTTTTTAACATATCTTCTAGAGCCACCGTAAAACTTTTGGGAAGATCGAGTCTCCTTGTCTTCCTACACGTTTTATCTTTATTTTATTTGTTTTTTATTTTTGTTGTGTGTGTTCATACTCTCTTTAACTCCTATTTAATATAAACTGCGTCGTCTACAAGTGTATCTTCAATGCCTTCTGCATGAACACTTCTTCACTTTTCTACAGGTTTTATGTAACCACGTTTTACCTTACAATTTTTTTCTAACTTTATCTCTTACATACTCTTACTTTTTTACCACTAAGTAAATGTTTCATATATCAAATCAAAAATAAGCTGAAAAAAGTTTTTTTTCAAATGAATGTCAATGCAATTAATTAGAATTTAGATCTCATCTCAATTCATATCTAACACATATCACATCCATTGTTGGAACAACAGTACGGCTTCAAATCTCGAAAGCAGAGCAGATGGGTTGTCTTATATCACAGTCTCTAAGCATAGTTTTCGCTAAACTGCTTGATTTCCTCCTTTACCTTATTAAGTAATGTCTTGTACACATACAAATTGTTTAAAGCTAGAACTTGTTGCATACCAAGATGTTTAAGTTCTTTGTATTGAGATATTGCGCATTCATGTGCTTTAGGTGAACATCAAATTTCTTTTCCACAGACAAAAGCAAATTTGACCGCTTCTCCTCCATTTGCCTTAATTCTTCGCTTTTTTAGCTACTTCTGTATGCTGTTTTGGTTGGTTTCCAGTTGCTCTAAGCCTAATTCCGAATCAGCAATCATTTACACTTTAATTTTCTTTTAAAGTCTTTCCATTTATCACAAAACTCTTGAAGAGAGCATTCTTGTAGTTTGCACAAGTGTGTCTCGTTCAAAATAAGCATTAGGAGAGATGTAATCTTTTTGGGCACAAATTTGAAAATGTTAAATCTTTCTTCGGATGATTGATGAAGTACCGCGCAAAGTCCGAAGTGTACTTAGGAGTCCTTCTTGTGCAGTCCAATTGCAGAAGTCACCGGAAGGTGTGATGATTACAGAAAGAACAATTGCATCACCTCATATAAAAAATCTAACTCTAAAATGACTGCTGCTACTCACTTGGGATGTTTTCATTCGCACAAAACTTTAAACAAAATACATTCACTCAGTTTTAATTTAAAAATTTAAGTGATTAAAATCACTTAAGTGATTTGTAATTGGCGTCATTCTTTTGGATCGATTAATGAAATTTACACAGCAAAAGAGAAAAATTAGGTTTTTTTTCAGTAGAATAGACATGTTTTAATAACTTCATGGGATAATCCAAAGTACGTCCGGAGATGCTTTAAAACACACTATAATAAAACAAAGTCTTAAAATATGCAAAAGTATCGATCTTATATACATAATATTACAAAGAAAAACAAGTATGCAACTCAAATTTATGAATTTAATGAATATAATATACAGGGTGTCCCGGAATATGTGGGCATGCTCTCGGATTTGTACAGGGGACGTTAAAAAACATAACAAGTTTCTAAAAAAAATTGGGTCCTTTTCAAGACAATGATGTACTGTTCATTGTATGAAAAAATAATTAAATTGCATGAAGTATTCTAAAAGTTATTTAAAAAAATCGATTATGAGGTGGCTCCTTTAGAGGCCAGTATCTCCTTAGGGGGGCCCTCTGGGATTTTTTTTATAGAAACTTGTTTTTTTAACGTCCGCTGTACAAATCCGACAGCGTGCCCACATACACACCCTGTATAGTATTAGATATTTTCTTAAAAAATTCAACCGTGCAATAAGTGATTAGTTTGGGTCGGGTTTCGTAAATTAATCTATGGAGCAAAATATATTTACTTCCCGCCATAATGCTAATAAGTAACACCCATACAACTTATCAGGCAGGCAAATAACAATGTTACCTAATTGATGATTTCGTTTTGTGTAAATATCGCACTTTTAAACATACATTGTTTTCTTTTCAAATGTTTTTCTACTCCTCGCACACTCCTCTACAACACTTCCAACAAACTGATGCCGATTATTTCAACTCACTCACTGTACACAAATATTAAATTGGACACCACACACCAACATTTGCATTCAAAATTAGTGGAATCAGTTTCCTGTCTTACTCAAATTCAACAAAGCAATATTCTTAGTCTACCTTAAACAATCAAAACAAAATTAGTAAATAATAATAATAATATCAACGGTTGGACTAACATAAGAATTTTATATAGCAACTGTAAAAATTTTTTTAGATACTTGTCTAATACCAAAACAACCGGGGCCAAGGCAACAAGATCTACTTTGTTGCCCATCCACGATGAAAGAAACTAAGACTAGCTAAACTAGATAATTACCCCAACAAACTAGCATTTCAACAAATAGTATACGGCTCGATGCAAGGAAAAAAATCTGATAGTTACCGAATACATTCATGGGACATCGAAGCAAAGTGTCCTAGTTATCCTCGTACTTAAAGAGGTCATCACAAATTTCTGAAGTTTGTAAAAAACGACAGAAAAATGTGCAAATTAGCATTTTGAATCTCAAAATGCTCCGGATCGCCAGCAGGTGTAAATGTTAAACTCCATCATCCAATGTGTTTATAGCATGTGTTAAAAGGTGTGTAAGTGTGTTCCTGCAAAATGTGTTGTATTTATTTTATATTCAAATAAAATTGTTATCTAAGGCTTATTACAAATTAGGCATATTTGGGTAATATAATTTATCAAGCAATTATATTTCGGTCACCACACATTGAGCGCTTAACCGATAAAGGGTGGGAAAACTGATTAACTTAGTAAATACTCATTAACCCCAGACGAAAAATCGGCAACGTTAATTAAGCACACTCAAAACAAACAAGGCAATTAAATTAATTAATAAAACTCAGAGTAATTCAAAGTATGACATCGTCGCTTTTTCATAATGGAGATGTTCAAGGTTTTAGCCGCGCGTTACCCTGGCCTACTTAATTATAATTAAAAACCAATTACGGAGTGTAACAGTGAAAAAAAATGCAAAGCGTTTATGATTTTTCTTTCAAAGAACCTGCATAACAAACGTAACTGACAATGAGCCGTAACTTGTATGCATATTATTTTATCAATATTGGTTTCTTTGCTGATGGCTTCTTTGTTTTATGTTAACAGTTTCGAATACAAATTAACATATATTATCTGGCGTTCAATATTTTTTAAAGACTAAAGGTACGTAACAGGAAATTGTGTTGAATACATTTCCGGAAGTGTAAGGTCTGATAGGGTCATGAATAAAATTTTAATTAAATCCATTAATTTTCAAACTTGCACAATTTGTTTCAGAATATAATTCCACTAAATATGCTACTTAGCAAAGTTTGTTTTAGGCTCTAGAGGAGGGTTAAATTTGCGTTAAAGCCATGTGAGTTAAACAGATGGTGGAGAAATCATTCATTTGTGCAAACAATTACTCACAAAATTAAAAAGTAAGTGCAGTTGGGGGGTAAACTTTTGCGCAAAAAGTCAAAGAACACAAGCCAAACCTCCTAAAAAAGTTATTATAACATTAGATGTTCTCTTGATAGATACTCCATTCTTCAGCACATTCCATGTGCTAAGTATGAACAAGAAACTGCAATAATGCAACCTTTATTGCAATTCATAACTGAATAGTTTCAATGCTATTTTTTATGTAAGAATGACAACTAATAACTGAAAACAGCTGATTTAGTAGGGCAAAAGGGCACACATTTAGCTTTATTAAAAAATAATTTAATTTGTAATTGTATGGTGTTTTTTAAAATAACGAATAACTGACCTATCTACACGGTAATATCGCGCGCTAATAATAGCCGAGATTTTTCTGCAATTACAAAAACAAAATCATCATTTAATCGCATATCATGCATGTAAATGTGTTGTTGACACACTAACCCATTGGCAATGGTACCATTTTTCCGTTCCCTGACATTTATGTCAAGGATGACGAGAAAAAATGCACCCGATTAGTGGATTTCTGGTCGAGAATCGAGCGCAAAAATTCTGCTGAAGTAATAAATAGAAACTGCTTGAACGCAAAACGAAATATGTACAAAGAGTTCGCAAAATCCCCAGGGGTAAGAGTCCAGAAATAATTTGACTATTGAAACTCCTATTATTTTGTCTTGTAAAGTGGACAATGACGCGGATAAACTAAAAAATGCAATTGCATTTGGGTCTCCAACAATTTTTCAATATTTTCACTAAAATATCTGACTGTTCAGAAGGTTCAGGCAACTAATCAGTTGCATTATGTTTCACAATAACCAGTCTAAACGAGTGTGGAAATATACGGGAAAGCTTCATACGGGCTCGTTTCGTACTTCTCTATCACTACATTAAGTAAATTTGTTTCTATATTATAGTATTTACTTGCAACTACTGTTTGTCAGGAAACTCAAAATCAGAACTACAAAATTCGAGTTGTTTTTCAAGATAAAAAATGTATTGAATTTGAATCAACTCAAAAATCAACATTTTTGAATATGTAAGATAAGCGACTAACAAACATGAATTTTAAAACATTGGAAATTTTACAAGAAGATTTACAAGACTACTAAAGCCAGGAAAAAATGTGCAAGAAAATAAATAAAAGAATGTGAAGATCAATTGTCGATTGCTTTAAAAAAATATAAACGCACTTTTCATTTTTATATTTCGTTTCTTAGAAGTTAGTTTATAAGTATTACATAGTATATAAAGGGTACAGGGACAGGGTGAGTCAGTTTACAGTAGCAGGACTTTAACGGTCAATAGAAAATCTAATTAGGATGAAATTATCATACAAACATTTATTGAAAACGGCTTCGTTTTTGAGATACAAGTTAACATTTAAAAAAAAATTTACGCAAATCTTAAGATACACATCCGATCATTGAAAATTTACGTTAGAAATCTAAAATTGTTTAATTTAAGTTTGTTACTTTTTTCTGATTAATTCGCAATTAAAAAGTTTTTTGAAAAAATCTACAAAACGGTTACTGTTTGTTAGCGATTTCAAACAATACCTTTCTTACGTAAATATGAACGAAAAATGATTTTCTTTTAAAATCAGATTGATACGGGTAGGCACAAAAAAGTTATTATTATTTAAAAATGAAATATTAGTGCCAAGTGGCGCCGTCTGTAAATTTAGCGAAAACTTGGAGATGATCGGATGTGGTACTGCGATAAGTCCTAGAATATATATATAATTCACTCCAATATATTCCTGGGTTTCAGTCAATTTTATTGTTTATTATTTAAAATGTTACAAATACGTTTCGGTGTCTTTCTCCACCATCATCAGTTTGTCTAAAATATACATTTTTACAGTAGTAGTAAACATCTTTATTTCTAAAGATGTAAATGGAACTTTTTCTGAGATTGATACTTGAAAGTCGATATATTTTACCTTTAATATCATGCTACGTTCTGCTTTGCTGCTGACGAGTCGAAATCAGAATTTTTAATTCAACAGAGACATACAAATTGTTCTTGGTATTTGGTTTATGGGTATTTGGTTTATAAATTTGTGCTTAAATTGCACATTTGAGAGATTTTAACATTTATTTCACGCGCATGTTACAAAAATAAAACTTGGTTATTCCTTCAATTTATGCAACTTGCTTCTAGAACCCTATATACAGGGTGAGTCAGTTTATAGTAGCAGGACTTTAACGGTCGATAGAAAATCTAATTCTAAGATGAAAATATCATACAAACATATATTGAAAACGGCTTGGTTTTTGAGATTCAGGGTGGCAAAGTTAACATTTTATTTTCATTTTTTAAAAATAATTCACGCAAATCTTAAGATACTGTAATAAAATTATATATATATTTTCGTATATTTTCCTGACTGTACTTTAATTCACTCCAATATATTCCTGGGTTTAGGTCAATTTTATTGTTTATTATTTAAAATGTTACAAATACGTTTCGGTGTCTTTCTCCACCATCATCAGTTTGTCTAAAATATACATTTTTACATTTATTATCAATAATAATAATTGTACTTTTTAATATGTGTGTGATTTGTATTTTAATATGTGAATTTTGTGAAAGTTTTTTTTTTATTTAAATTGATAATAAATGTAAAAATGTATATTTTAGACAAACTGATGATGGTGGAGAAAGACACCGAAACGTATTTGTAACATTTTAAATAATAAACAATAAAATTGACCTAAACCCAGGAATATATTGGAGTGAATTAAAGTACAGTCAGGAAAATATACGAAAATATATATATAATTTTATTACAGTATCTTAAGATTTGCGTGAAGTATTTAAAAAAATAAAATAAATTGTTGACTTTGCCACCTTGTATCTCAAAAACAAAGCCATTTTCAATATATATTTGTATGATATTTTCATCTTAAAATTGGTTTTTCTATTGACCGTTAAAGTCCTGCTACTATAAACTGATTCACCTTGTATATAGGGTTCTAGAAGCAAGTTGCATAAATTGAAGGAATAACCAAGTGTTATTTTTGTAACATGCGCGTGAAATAAATGTTAAAATCTCTCAAATGTGCAATTTAAGCACAAATTTATAAACCAAATACCCATAAACCAAATACTAAGAACAATTTGTATGTCTCTGTTGAATTAAAAATTCTGATTTCGACTCGTCAGCAGCAAAGCAGAACGTAGCATGATATTAAAGGTAAAATCTATCGACTTTCAAGTATCAATCTCAGAAAAAATTGCATGTAAGCCAACAATGCTGGCAATAGAACATTTCATTTTAATAAATTGTTATGATTTGGGCAGATAGAAAATCAAATAGCTTCCCAACAGGTCTATGGCGTTCGAGAAAGATTTGGACACGATTCATTCTTTATGTACAAGATTGAGATTGTAACAAAATGGCAAAAAACACAAAAGTTATAAGAAATGATTATCACAGTGAAAGCTCCGATAAGCGGACAGTCACGGTGCCACAAAAAATGTCCGGTTATGGGAGGTGCCCGCGTAATAGATCTTCTTCCAGTTTCTTCCGAGCTTCTTTATTGTTTTCTAATGTTCTATATAATTTTTCAACATAGAAACTTTTCGTAGTTCAACGTAGAAACTCAACGTTTCTTCTGATTAGTCATCATCACTACTCATGGAAAGTTCAGTTATGGAAAGAGCGGTAGTTTCAGTATGAAATGTTTCCTCTTCAGTCTGCACCATATGGTCCATGTTTACAAATCCTTATGATTGTGGATCACTTGCACCTAAGGCTTTTGCGTGACGCATTAGTCCAGCTAATAGTGACAAAGGAAGCTCATCCGCTGGATTATAATCTTGTGGAAGATTTCTCCTGCAGTCTTCTTGAATCCAGCTTTTATAAAGCAATTCTTGACTGTTGCAGAATTTACTTTATTCCATGCAGGCATTATGAAATATAAAGCCTCTAATACATTAATGGACTTTGACATCTCAGACACAGATTTGGAGGCGTCAATTTTAGTTAAAACATGTTTTAGAATAAGATCTCTATAATAAAATTATAAATGAATGAAATATGAAAATGAAAATAAATAAATAAAAATAAAATAAAGTTCTTAATGATGCCTTGGTCCAAGGGCTGACTTATAGAAGTAGTGTTTGGGGGCAAAAATATAACTTTCATTATTTTCAGTTTCAGCTCACGAGGATAACATCCTGCGTTTTCTAGAAATAAGAGCACTCTTCTTTTGTTTTCTTTTTCCTTCTATCGAACTGAAACAACAATTCTGACTAATCTCTTGGGTCATCCACGCTTTCTTGTTTGTTTGCCACATTGCTCTCAAATCCTTGATGGAAATATTTTTCAAAGCACGATGGCGAGCTGATTTTCCTATGACGAAAAATCCTCCTTTTCACCAGCCATTGTTGCGCATAACAAAATGGTGAGACTTTCTTTAAAGAACTTACCGCAGCTTCATAAATAAAAATTACTGGTGGTTTAGCTGAGATGGATGTTCCTGCTATTTGCATACGTTTGAGGCTCGCATTAGCAACATATGCATCGGATTTCCTAAACCAGATTCACACAAACATTCCTCCATACATTATATATTGCAAACGACATTTCTGTTAGACCGGCGCCAAACATGGGACCCAACCAAAGAGTAGGGAATATATTCGCTACCTGCTGCGATACCAATCAATGCTATTGGCCCCAATGTGTGAAGCTCGGATTAATCTAGGGTTTGAGACCTTTAACCACCATTTTAGGTTTTCTTTCATTTGCTTATCATCTTATTTCATGCAGCAACTGCTTTCTGAGTATTCCGACGTAGTCTGCTTCTCGTCGTTTGCTGGAAGTTTCAATTCCAGTGTTGTGGGAACTTTTTACTTCTTTCTTAATTTCACCACAACACTCCTCAATTTTCTTCAATTTTATCCCGTGCATTATTTCTAAAGTTGTGCTTTAGACGAAAGAGCCCGTTAACAATTGTTGAGCGTGTGAATTAATGAGTGTCGTTGGAAAGAATTGGGACTCACACATTGGCACATTCTGTAACAATTTCACTGCAGCTATCTGATATGTTTTTATCCTGCCAGTAGTGTAATTTTCCCAAACACTTAATTAGTGTTAATTTTGGCATTAGCTCACAGACCCTCATTCTTTGCAATTTAAGTCCAGAATGTTGCCAGATAAACCCATATCTCAAGATGCTAACTCAAGCAGCTATGTGGCCCCACCTCTAATTATCAAGTGAATGCATAATAGCTGAACTTTCCATGCTGACCCCTCAAATAAATTATACACTAACGTACTATCAGCACACGCACATTTGCTATGTTGACAATTATTCGCGAAAATCTTAGATTCACTGTCAGTGGGTCAGTATGTCAACGAGAGCGAATCTGATTTGAAATAAATGGAAATGGTGCCAAGGCCGCCGCCACAGTAAAACACTTGGTTGCGTTATCATCATTGTGTTTTAATGATATTTATTAATAGGTATCGCTTCGAGTGAGACGGCATTACGCAATCGTGCGGTAATGCGCTTTTTAAACCGGCTCCATTCAATGTTTCAGAACTAAACTATTCTGGAAGATCATGCATTAGCAATCTCCTAGAGTTTACCATATCACAAAAATATATAGGATCCTAGATTTGTCTCGGGAAATGAGCCAAACCTCAACCGGTGAAAGATAAATCATCTGCAAGACATCTAAAAGTTCACCTTCTGGCAAACACTTATTTTCAAATCGCCAACAACAGAAACAGCCCAATTTTCAACAAAAACGGAAGAAACCCTGTGTAGTAGAAAAACGGATTACGGACAGTGGCATTTTCGGGAATTTTTTTAAAGAATTTAATTCTCGGAACTTCAAGTACGCACAATCCAAATTGTCTTCGTCACACTAGAAAATACTTCGAAGAAAGCAGCTTCTTACAATCTTTTCAACGAAAGATGGAAAAAAGTGTTGAAAAAGTAACCATTCGTTATTCGAAGAAATCCGCGGTAACTCGTACCGAGTAAGAAGCCATAATTACTTCGAATTTTGAATTTCAGATTTTTTCCAAATCAGCACTCTCCAAATCAGCAGAAATCGGAATTTAAACAGAAGAATAAGGGCAAAATCTCAGATACAAATTCGTCTCAAACAGCTCATTTTGAATGGGTTATGTACTCGTATACTTCTGGGTAACTTCTCGCTCTAATAAAAACAGTGTATGCACATGATTCTTTGTAAAGCCGCATATTCTTGCACCGAACCCCTTCTTTATTTCAACTAGTTTTCCAGGGTTTCTGGAACAGTCCAATTAAAATAACACGACACGCGCCACCTACAACAATCGCAATAAATTTTCACCCTTTCCCTTCCTCTCAGGGGATCACTTGTCGATTCCACAAGGGTTTATATTGACCCACTAACCCGGATTCCATGGCAAACTACGTAGTGACGTAGTTTCCCGACCCAGTTCCCGGAATTAATGTTTTTCCGGGCACGCCCTCGTCCACGCTACTCATTTTCTTTCCGTGTCTTCCGAACAGAATTGGACTTTTGATATATCTTAATTTAAATGTTGTGTATATTTTCCTGACTGTACTTCAATTCATTTCAAAAAATTTTCCTGGGTTTCAGTCCATTTTATTGTTTATTATTTAAAATGTTACAAATACGTTTCGGTGTCTTTCTCCACTATCATCAGTTTGTCTAAAATATATATTTTTACATTTACAATTATCCTCAATTTAAAATAGAAAATTTTCACAAAATACATATATCAAAATACAATTCACACACATATTAAAAGTACATCAAGAACATTGGTTTTCAGGTGATGAGTCAGTAGTCATCTAATTAGTGTATGATACACAGAGCTAAGATTGTCTGTGTCTGATCTGAAAATTATTGCATTCTGATGTTTCTTAATTTGTATCATTTCATGGATTCTTCTCTTATTATAGTTGTTTTCATTGATTAATATTTGTGTGTTATCAAAATCAAAATCATGCAACTTTTGTTGTGCATGTTGTGCTAATGCTGTTCCATTTTCGTTAACCTTTCTTAAGCTATACTTATGCTCGTATATTCTTTTCTTTAAATATTGCCCTGTTTGACTTATGTATGTGTTGTCACAGTTCAAACAGTCAATCTTGTATATTACGTTAGGTGTGTCCAACTTATCGCTTAGGTTTAAATTTTGTAAAACATTCTTTTGCCAAGTTGTTTTTAGTTTTTTCCGCTATAGTAATATTATTTGGTTTTAAAACATTTTTTATTTTTGTGTTGATTTCTGGTATGTACGTTAATGATACATACTTGATTTCACCTTCTTTTTTCTTTTCTATATTATTTATGTTGTTCCATCTATTTGAATTGCAGATTTTATTAATTCTTCGTTTTATAATTGTTTCGAAGAAAGCTTTGGGATAGTTGTTCATTATTAGTATCTTTTTTATTTTTTCAAGATTTTTTGTTCTGTATCTATAATGTGCCAATTTAATCGCTCTATCAGTAAGAGCTGTTACAACACTTTTTTTATATTGTATAGGAGCATATGATTGGTAATTCAAGCATCTACCAGACCACACATCCTTTGTGTACCAGTTTGTTTTTATTTCCCCATTATCGTCATATATAACCGTCATATCCAAAAAGTTCAATGATCGGTTTTTGTCTTCCTCAATGGTGAATTTAATGGTCTCATGTAACGCATTAAACTTATCCAGTGTGTATTGAACTTTTTGGTTTGGCAGGCACATTATGCAGTCATCCACGTATATTTTAAAAAATCCACACTTAAAATTCGAATCAGGTATTAGTTTTTCTTCCAGACTTTCCATCACGAGGTTTGCAATTGTTGCAGCTATGGGAGACCCCATAGCTACTCCATATATTTGTGAATAGAAATTGTCCTCGTACCGGAAGTACGTGGACTTAAGGCACAGCTCTACCGCCCCAATAAATTCATTTTCGGGTAATGATGTATGTTCCTTTATTTCAGACCATTTATTTCTTATGCACTGTATTGAATAATCTACCGGGATGTTTGTGTATATTTATACCATATTTGTACCCGAGAAATAAATCACCAAAAGTGAGAACATTAGTTTGGTTACCTAAGCTGTAAACGACCCATTCAACCTTTCCTTCAATACTTCATTCTTCTTCATTCTTAAGATATGTGTGTTTCTATGGTTCTTAGATGGGGGTTATTTTTCCGATTTCTATACCCTTCTTCTTAGCCATTGTGAACCTTCTAAACTACCTGATGAAATATAAAATTAATGTAGGGGTGTCCCAAACAGGGTGTCCCACCGAGAACCGCCGCGATCGACATCTAGCAAATCGTAATAAGGAGAAATTTGAAAATTGGACAGTGTGCCGAAGTCATTGGGGGCAAGCGACCTAAAATATTTTCAAGAAGAATTTTTATATTAAAGACGGTATTAAATAATTTTATAATTTTTGTGCAATTAATATATGCTCAATTGATTAACTTGTTATTCGGGCAGACCTTTCAACAAGTTGCTGTAATGTTTTGGATGATTATTGACTGAGAAAATGATAAACTAACAATGTGCGACATGATACGACAAAATCAACAAGTGAATAACCATTAAAACGTGAAAAGCAGTGTTTCACATTTAAAGCTTTAAATACCAAAATGGTAATAGGAAAACACGTTCAACTATCATGTTTTCCAAAAAATTATTCTCTGGTTGCTTTTCATATATTTAAAAATTGCGGCGGTTAAAAAATTATATTTATTTGATTTAAAAATTATAAAAAACTTTTCTTAAATGTATTGCTGAATTGATGATTAAAAAATATTAAACGTCGATTTTACGAAGCTAATATGCCGAAAAATTATAACAAGGTAGGGCAAAAAAATTACTTAACACAACCGCAGAAACGTAATATGCCAAAATTGAAATTTCTGCCGGCAGAATTTCCAATTTAAACAGTAATTGAGTAATATTTTTGTCGTTAATGTACTTTCAAAGTCGTAAAGAGGGTCATTAAGAGTGTCTGGCCGGTTTTTATCCGGATGACTTTCTCAAAATTACAAAGAAATCAGTATTGAATATTTATAGACATCGAGTATTATGTGATAAATGGGCAAACCTGAAACATTTAATCTAATTAAACACTAGAACTACATAAAGACGTACACAATTAGAAAAAAAAAGAAAATAGGAAATTACATTTTAGACTTTCATTGGTTAAAACCAAACACCGGAAGTAACGCTGTACTGAAATTAAATAAAATTAGCCATCTTACCGAGGACGGAGTCTCAAAAGTACGTGTCAACAATAAACTTTCTGGCAGTTTGAAATAAAAAACGGGCTCAAGCAAGGTGACGCCCTATCACCCGTGCTTTTCAATCTTGTCCTAGAGAAAGCAGTGAGAGAAGCCGGAGTAAAAACAAAGTTACTTACAGCACAAGGACCTAAACCGTACACAAACGTAAACTTTGTGCGTAAACCGAACACAAAGGCGAGATAGATTAGGCCAAAACATCACATTCAGCACCCTCAATTTCGAAAGAGTGGAACGCTTCAAATATCTGGGAGCAAGAATCACCGCAGATAACGGCATCACGGAAGAAATAAAGATCAGGATGCAATCGACAAGCCGATGTATGTCCGCACTGGATAATTTGATGAAATCGAAAAGTCTTACAAGAACATCAAAAGTGAAAATCTACAAAACCATTGTCGGACCCATACTAACGTATGGGTCTGAGACGTGGACCATGACAAAAGAAAGTTAAGAAAAGCTCAGACGGTTTGACCGCAAGATTTTAAAAAAAAATTTCGGAGCATACCACGACACTACCACGAATATATAATGAGAACGAATGCCGAAATTAGGAGATTGTATAGGGATGGGGATATGGTCCAGGAAATCAAGGGCCAGAGACTGAGATGTGCAGAACATGTGCATAGACCGCAGGATGAAAGATTGGTAAAGTTGATGTGGGAGGAGGTTCCTGCGGAAATAAGACCACCTGGACGACCCAGAATGCGATGGAGAGACAACATTGTGTCAGATCTAGAAAAAATGAACATCCCTTTGAACATAGAATGGAGGATCGAAACATCTGGAGAAAAGTTGTACAATCAGCCAAGACCCACCCAGGGTTGTAGTGCTACTTGATTGGATTGGATTGGATCTTACCCATTTAAGAAGGAAGAACACGTTTTTTTTTCTTGATTTGAGTGACGCCGTGTAAATTATTGATTAAGTTTGATCAAGATAAAACAACACATAATTTAATAAACAATAATATAAATATAATATAATTGAATAAATATCATTTAATAAGACAACTACTTAGATTCCAGTTTAGGAAAGAACGAATACATATAAAAAAGGTAAATATAGAGAACATAACTATTAAGCAACATAACAATTCTTCCGAATTTCCGATATAAGGTCCGGATCATTAAAATTCGCTCGCACATAATCAATGAGTATTATAAAATGTAGATAAAACAGTTACAAATGCCTGGACCAGTTTTAATACCATAAATAATATTCAATAATGGTTTTTAAATTACGCATCTAAATCCCGCAATGAATTTTTATTTCCATATTGAAAGTTGTTAGAAAAATAGTGTCCGTAAATCTTCGTTGGATCTCTGTTGATGTCTGCATCATTATTCACTTTAAAACTAAAAATAGTCTCCTATTTACAAAAAAAAATATTTACTTACTAACGAGCTGACCATTGCTTTATGATACTTTCAAGATTCAACGAAAATAATTTGAAAATTTCTAAACATTTTTGACTGGAAATTTGGCACAACATTGGTGTCTAAAACGTTTATCCCGAAATATGCTCTTCTCAACAAAAGATAGAATAAAACGACTATACTTGCGAATTTAAATTAAACGTTAAGACTGTTCCGCTAACAGCCTCTCAGATTTACAACCCATTTGTCCACTGGGCTCCAAAATCGGAACAAGGGGCCAGCAAAGCTAAAAATATGGCTTCGCACAAGGAGTATTTAAAAGAAAAAAACGAAAACCAAAAGTGTTTCGTTTTGTTACATACCGTTTGCGATATTTTTAGATGTCAATCAATTCGGATTTTATGACTGGGTTTGCGAAATATACTACGACAGAAGTTTAATAAATAAAAACGACAACATATTTTCAATAAACACACATATTAACACGTTAATCGAAATGCCCTGCAAATAACTGTAATGACAAATATTAATACTGTGTTAATGAAAGCGAATTTGAGAATAAAAGTTAAAGTTGGCCTATTTTGCAAAGAAAAATTGAAATGTAATTGAAAAAGACTTCATTCAACCAAGACAAGAGCCAAATAAGAATCAGAAATCCATTCAAACACTGTAAGATATAAAAATCATTTAACTTCATTGTAAACAGGAAAATACTACGAAAGAGAAACAAGCGAACTGCCAAACGAATGTATAGTATAGTATTTTGCTGAGTTGAACGGCACAATTAATATTATTCGAAAATGCACAAAACAAGAAGTCGCGAATGGCTAAATGCGGATTTATCCCTGTCAGAAAGTATTTCTCCTTGAATCTAAAAATAAAGATAGGCCATGAAAACACAAAGATCTCAGTCTTCAGCATCAACTAATCTCTGGTACTATATATATACATCGACACAGTTGGAACAGAAAAATTATCCTTTCTTAAAAGTCGAGCAAATTCACACATTCGGACCACACAAACGATCCAGGTAAGTCATATATGTTCACCACGTATGGACCCTTGGACAATATTAATTGGAGTTCGCATAATAAATTATCACAGACTGAATAGTTGGTCTAGCAAAAAAATATTAATTGCTAGTAATAAAATCTTATTGGCCTGTAAGCAGGTGTATTTTTTAGTTAATTTAGTCTCAGTTTCTGTTACATTTAAGGGTTGTAATATTTATCAATTTTCAGTCACATAAATGCCGTTGTTCTAGCTAGTCGAATCAGTCAGCTGGTAACCACGAAAGAGCAATCGTAAGTTTTTTGAAGTGTAAACTTCTTTAGGCGCGTTTAGCAGAATTTGTGGGTGGTAAATTTTACTGAGCCGTCAGGCTCGGCTATGTAATGTAATGTAAGACGACTTCTTAGGGTAAAGTCGGCACAGCGAGACAGTGGAAAGCAGGTAGAGAGTTTGTGGATATTGAATAAGATTGAGCCGTAACGTTCTTATGTAACGCTCTTATGTACACTCGTTGAGAGATAGAGAGATAGTCAAAGTATGACGCATAAGTTTCATTCAGTATCGTCGGAAACATCCACAGATGGATGTTACAGTTCATAATTCACACTCATATGGAGTTAATATATCGTCAATAGGAGAGATTTGAACGAATGATCCAAATGAAAGTACAACAAAATATGGTTCAACAATTGACGGAGTTTTTGTTAGATATTGATCAAATAGATTCCAATCAAAAGTGTTCATAGCATGTTTCAGTTATCACAAACCCATTGTTTCATTTTTAGAATATGATACGAATTACGATCAGTTGGAGCAAAGTGTACCATAGTAATTTATTATATCCTTCTTGTCATAGTCATTTATATTCAATTATAACTGTATTACATCGTGGGCTTAAAGCTAAAACCAAGTCTAAAATAGTTTTTTTGGTAAATGCACTTTAAACCGACCCGAAAATTATATCAGAATTACCAAAAAGATTTTTTAAATTAACTTTTAATTTATGCGGTTATTTGCTTCATAATTTGGTGTGTTAATTTTAACTCTTAAAAAAATAAATAATTTTTTAAACCAATTAAACACAAATACGGCAATTTTGGACTTGGTCACTTTTAGCTTGAAGCTCACGATATTTTAAATGTTATTTTACTTTGTGAAAATAGAAATAAATATATTTATTTCATACTATTAATTATTACTGCCTTGCCCCGCTTGTTGAAGTTTTCACTTCTATCGTGTGGTCTTAAGCACATACCAGATTTTTTTTATCAATATTTAACGCGTTTCCTGCAAAACTATACGAAATGTTGCTAAAAAGCGGCAATGAAGTTACCTCAATTATAAATACTAGTAAAATCAAAACATATAGGGCGTTAGTTTATAATTGTTATAAATAAACATCAACTACTTTGATGATGTGATAATTAAACTTACATCTTACTTACATTACGTAAACCTATACTTTTCTAATGGCAATTCGTCAGGTGGTCGATCGAGATAATACATCTCAAACTTTGAAAAAGTAATTGAGTAACCAGTTCATGTTCGGCTACAAGCATCAAACGTGCCTTAACAAGATATGACTCAATCCAGAGTCCCACTTGGAGCCAACAGTTATCAACTCATAATGCTTATGGAAACTTTAATTGACGATCTCTTTCACTATCTCTGAACCCCGCAAGACTACAACCGAAGTTGCATCCTGCCACCGCTAATCCTGAGTTGTGAAGAGGTATTAAGGGAACAGTGAACGAAATACCTCCTCAGGAAAAGCCTCTAACCACCGCTACTCCTGAGTTGTTAAGAGGTATTAAGAGAACAGCGCACGAAATACCTCCTCAGGAGAGCCTTACTAGTCATCGGCGTTTGTCATGATAAATAGTCTCTTAATTGGCCATACTAAGTACTGCTGGAGTCAGCACACAGCCAGCACCCGCCTACTATCGTTCTCTCTCTCTCAACGGGTTCAGAGCCAGGTACTGCGGGAACAATGCGCAAACAGTACCCGTCCGTAACAATATTACTCAAACTGACTAAATAGATATATATGATATATATAAAATGAGACTATATAATAGAATAAAACTAAATAGATTCACCAAATAGAAATATGCTGAATAGGCAACTCTGTAGTATCTTCCCCGTAAAACAGTGGTTGTTGCTTTGAGCCGCTCTTTTATAGCTTTCACAATATCATGCTAGCGAGGTTTATGGTGTTAATGTATTTGTTATATATATGTTATATATATGTTATGTTATTTATACGTTGATTGATAGCTCGAACTTTCCAAATGCGACTTCGATTGTCCATTTGCGCGTCTCTTGGAATTTATTAGTTTCCCTTCATCATGTGTCTTATCCCAATCCCATCATCCCAATGTCTTACAAACATTTGAGTTTTTTTGTTAACAGTCAAGTTTAAATAAAGTATTTTTAAAAACAAAGTTCTCAGCCACTGATTGTTAACTCACGCAATAGCAATATACCAATTTACATATGTAAACAAACACACATATACAATAATAATTGAAATGCCCACCCCAATTGGCAATTCCAATTAAACAGAAACACTGGAAAATATGCGATATTTATCACAGTAGGGAATAAAAAACTTTTAATTGGTTCCTTTAGTGTATACACACGCACAGCTGGACCACCCAAATTTCACAGTAAAATATCAGATGACAAATTTAAAACTCAAAGAAAAATAAACAAAGAGCTGCTTTTTGAGAATGAAAAGATTTATGAGGCCGTCGTAGCCGGTAACTTCCTTTCTTTAGCCACTAGAACGAAGGAACATTTATTTGTTTTTGGACAATCGGAACATATAAAAATAGGATTAAATATAAATAGAGTGGGTGGCGCCTTTCACAATTTTCTGATTGTTGATTTTGAATGATTGTTGAGTTTGAATCCATTGAATTTTCGAAACGAGGAAAGCAAACAATATGAAGGAAATGTGTGGTAAATCGTAATCATCATCCACTACCCAGGTACATTTCGATTTGTTAATTGGCGCATTCACCACACATGAAGAAACATTTCAATTCTAGGGAAAAGTCATTTGGCATCGGACTTTTACCACTAAATGATTTCGTTGAAATATTATGACTACAAGTCATTTGTTATGTCTACAGTCGGTTTATGGGGTTGTAACGATGAATGCCCGTTTATAGAGCCATAAGAATAAGAAAACAAGAAAAGTGTTTCTCGTCTCGACAATTGAGGTATTGGATCTGTAAAATGCAACTTAAATTCAATTATTTTGATGACACGGTTTAATTAAGAAAAATTAAATCCATCATGAGACCATCTAACTGATGAAACTATGAAAATATAAAACAATTAATTCTCAACAGTTGAGTAGAAAACTTACTATATACTTCTGCTAATATTTATTAAGTAAATGCCGTAAATAAATTATTCTAATATCAGAGATTAGTAGAGAGATCGCCGATGAGCATAGGCGAAAGCGTTCCAGCGATATTAGCCGTAAGCTACCGCCACCCTGCGGTTTTATCCCCGAACCATATGCACGTTTTAGAAGTAGCGTAGGGGAGGTAATTAGGGGGGGGGGGGGTTGTGAACATAAGAAGCGAGGACCAGCGTTGTTTCTTCTTTCTGCGCTTGTTTTCAAAGGTCAATCAACCCCAATAGTTTTGATGCCATGAAAATAAAATTAGCGTTTCAATGATTGAGCAAACGAAGCAAAACTTGGGTGACATGAATTTTAAACGGACGATATTTATGTTTCTTCAAGACTCTCCTCACTGCCTGATGAGAAATGTTAATTTCTGCTGCTATAGCTCTTGTTAAAGTAGAAGGATTATCTTGAATCTAATGGAGAATTTAATTTATTACCGTTTTTTACATTTGATGAACTTACTCTCATTTGTTCTATGAACGCGTTTTCTAGGCTTAGAAAATGTCTATGGAGGAACAGAAAATCATTTTGAGCTGGTTGTTGTCGTTCTGAATATCGCTGTAGATATGTCTCCGAAGTAATTTGCATATTTCGATGTGAAGAGTAAAAAATTTCTAACATATCTCATTTATCTTCATTTGAAAAAGACAAGATATTTACAATAATTTTGTGGCTGTAGGACGCTAAGCGAAATTCAGTCAAACTGTCAAAAATGTGTTAATTAGGATTCGGGCTGCAACCTCGACAGGAAGCAGACCTGCCCAGTGAGAATGTATCGAAATATTTTTTTTTCCGGCTACCTCCGGGAGTAGCAGAAATTTTTGAAAGTGCATTTTGGTAAACTCTAGATTGCGCAACTTTGCCCCAATTTAACAAATCTAGTAGCTTATGTGGTTACCGAGATCCCCATGGTTGAGCTCCAAAAACGGACAACCGGTATGTTGGGTACCCTTTGTATGGGTAACTTCGACATTTTTAACCTGAGCCCCGCCTTGATCCGGGAAAACGATGTGGACATTGCACTTCTTCAAGAAACCTTTTTACAAACACAAACTAAACTCAAAATTAATAACTATAAAATTTACCGTAACGACCGCCCTAACAGCCGAGGGGGCGGCACTGCCATTCTGATCAAAAACTCCCTCTCTCATCACCCAAGCCCTCCAATCAATAACACCCAAATAGAACACACAGCACTAATACTTAACATGGCAAATTCCCCAATTTTTATAATGTCTGCCTACAAACCCCCCAACATAAACACAACTGTACAAGACTATGACAACCTTCTCCACAAAAACATCCCTACAATCCTCGCAGGAGACTTGAACTCCAAAAACACCATTTGGGGTTCCAAGTCTCCCAACGACGAAGGCCGAAAACTTAACAAATTCTCACAAGACCTACATTTCCAAATTCACGCTCCCTCAGACCCAACTCACTACCACTACAAAACTCCAGACATACTAGACATAGCCCTGACAAAAGACATTTCTCATTCCGTTAACATACAGAACTCTGACTCACTCAGCTCCAATCACAACCCCATAATCATCGACATCAACGAACAATATACAAACAACCCCTTAGCCCCAATTACATCAAACAATCCTCCTCTAATGTCTTCGCATTCGCCATTATGAAGAAATATATTTCTATTTATGGTAATAAAGTCATAATTGTCTTTTAGATATATTGAAGTTGAGAGTTGATGTGACTGAGAGTCGGTCAAGCGCGAGTCAATGAGTCAAGACACTGATGCTGTAGAAAAGTTAAGCTGTGGCTTAAGCCATACAAGTGTTAATTTTGCCTTGTAATAGCAAGTAATTTTTACAAAAGTTGCTCGTTTAACTAATCTTCTTGATATTTTACTTAAATTCGAAGTATTAGTTCTGAGTGCACAATAAGGCACAATTTCTCTTCAGATAAACTTCAAAAAAAATTAAATAAAAAAAGATAGATAATGGAAATAAACAATCAACTGCTTAGTCATTGAATAAACTGAAAAAAACCAGCTTCAAAAACTAAATTAATTTTCGAAAATTTTGAAAGCCAAAATTTGTCATATTAAAAAAGACAACATTTGACAAAATTCTTCACAATCAAATTCTAAACTACAGCAATAAATGAAACTGTCGCGGATGTTTTGAAAGTTTTTTGTATATTTAAAATTGGGAACTGACTCTAAATGCAGATCATCAGAATATTGCAAGCCCTCTGTTAGGCTTGAAAGTTTCGTATTGATTGAAAAAAAATTTCCATCCTTCTTCGTCGCATGTCTAAACGTCAAACCATTAATCTAATAGATGGATATTCAAAGAGGCAAAACTATTCATTAAGCTAAAGCTTGCAAGTGTCGCATTTTACAGCATTACTTTCTGATCCTAACGGTTATTAACAACAGTTTCATATATTTTCCTGACTATACTTTAATTCATTCCAATGTATTCCTGGGTTTCAGTCAATTTTATTGTTTATTATTTAAAAGGATAAGGATAATTCCATTAAAGTAGCTTTGAAAACACATTTCTAATTGGTTCCTATGTTTTAGAGGTCTTGAAAAAGGTTTAGTCGGGTCGCTTTAAAAGCTGTTAGAGCAAAGCAAAGTATAAAACTGCCAAATGCAGTAATTTCAAAAAACAATAAGTCGAAAACCAAAGGCCATAATAAGATTATTCAAACACGGGCACACTATTATCTCAAAAAATACTGAAAATGTGGTCACAAGCGCATTGCTTCGAGATTTCTTCCGATTTTTTTAAAATAAGATTCGCACTTATAGAAAATTGTGAACTACTCAAATTTCTAAAATGCATACCTCAAAACATAACATAAGAGATCGACTAGTCGCCATTTCTAACAAATGGGTGGACTCTATTCACGCCAAAAGGAGAGTAAATGCGGTCAATTGCAGTTCGAGTAGTAGTAAACATCTTTATTTTATTTCTAAAAAAGGCTATCGACCTATCGGTCTTTCTGCCCTTGTTTAATACATGTAGTCTTAATTTAAATAAAAAAAACAAATATGAAAATTCTCTTATTCTAGGTTAACAATATTATTAAATAAAATTCCAATGACAAGAAAAAATTATTTTATTGTCCACTAGTCAGTTGCGTTTGTAAGTGTTCGAGTAGCGTTGATGTAGGGAAACGGAAGCGGGATTGTCTGGTTGGTCTTGTAAGGCAAAGGGGATTCAGTATGGTCCAGTTGTAGGGGTTGTTTGTCCATTTTGTCTGTAGATGTATGAGTCTTTCCGAAATCTTCGTCATGTTTGTGCGTTCGTATAGTAGTTGGGTGGGGGGGTTGTGTAGTGGGTTTTGGGGGTGTCTTATTCGTGTTATTAGTCTTAGTGCAATTTGTTCTGTTGTTTGTATATAACGTTTTGTCCTTTCTGTTCCGTTGGTCATGAGTATATGTCCAAAGTCTAGCAAGGGCCTACAAATAGCTTTATATATTTTGGTGGCGGTGTTTGTGCTAATTCCTCTGTCTTTGTAGGTTAGTGATCGGAAGTGTTTTGTTCTCTTTATTGTTTCTGCCCTGATGTTTCGTATGTGTTTAGTGAATTTAGGTTTGTGGTCAATTGTGATTCCAAGGTATTTTACGTCGTTTTTTGGTTTCGCTTTTTGTTGTGGTCGTTTTGGTTCGGTTTTTTGCAGTTCGAATTAACACGAAATCCGCCATTTACTGTGAGTTCACAATTCACAAAACCACAGGTAAGATGCGCCAAACACTATTCTAAAGCCCCCTATTCAATAAACAACACTAAAAACAGGTGAAAGATCGTAGATTTCCCTGATTTTTGGCGAGACTCACTGTAAAACAGAAACTGCCTACACAATTTTCCAAAATTCATAACACAAAAACGATAATTCCAAATCGGATGAGATAGGAATTATTTCAAAACAAATCTTCGACACTAAACATCCTGAAAATATAATGAGAATCCCAAATTTCTCTGATTTTTGGTTAACTTTGCAATTGAGATCGCGGGGCCAGCCGCCAATTTTAAGGAAAAAATGGTCCTCTATAAACTCCAAAAACTTAAAACTTCGAAGGCTGTCGACAGTTTTGGCGAATTTTTTAAATGGACATTTCCAAATGCGCCACCTTCATCAATGTGCAACATTGACAATAATTGCAGTCTAAGACAAATAAATCCCCACTTTTCAGTGCCCTTTTCAAGCTCAAAACCCTCAAGCCCGCCTCAGACCTTCAATGTAATGTAAAAAATACTATTTATTTTAATTGCGGAATATCACCTTTGTTAAATGTATTAATGTTGAAAAACTGGAAGGATATTTAATTTTGTTGTCCCGTAAAATTCCTGTTTTTATTCCTGATTCCTGATATTAATTCCTGATATTTTTTTGCAGAAATGAATAAAAAATTAAGCTTTAAAAAATGTGCGCTACCTAAATGATCAAACATCGCACAAAGTACGTAAGGGCGCAAGGACAAAAATTTTACCCTTAAAGTTAAGTTGGTTTTGGTTATAACTAAGCCGGATTTACTATTGTAATTATGAATATTTTATGATGAAACGTAATGTACTTTGCGCGTTGAAAGACAGTGGCAAAAAGTTACATCGTTTTATAGTTAGTCAAGGTACTTAAGGCAAAGTATAACTTTCGGAGGTTTACATCATGTTTAACAATCAAACGAAAACTGTTCTCGTAAGACACAGGGTCAACGTAAAGGTTTTAAAATTTCATTTTTAATTAAAGAAAAATAAATCCATGTTCTTTCTTTTGAACAGGAAAATTCTTTACCGGTTACTCTAACCTATTTCATTGAGGTTTTGATATTTAAGAAGCAACAGGTATTTACGTAATGATAATGAAGCAGATTACATTGAAAAACGTTGTTGCATAATTTCTGATTTAGTTTTTTTTGCCTCAAAGGACTGACTTCCAAATCGATAATAATGGAATAAAATAAAAAATTCGATAATAATCAAATAGGTAAGAATTGGAGTCATAATTTTTTCAGATAGATAAAACATCTGAATCTAATTCTAAATCCGAAAATGGCAAAAAAACAGGGTTCCATATAAAAAAAAAATGGTTACTACCACACGTTTATGAACTTCGAATACTGGAACTTCGGTACTTCGAATATTGGAAAATAATTTAAAAATGCGCACCTCCTAAACACGAAAAACTCGTAAAAAATATTGTCTTTTAAAATTAATATTTACTGAGATATTGCACTTTGACGCACGAATGAGCAACTATGTATAGTTCTAGAGAGGGACCGACACTCTTCTGCATAGCAAGTAGTAAATGCTATTTCCAACTGGATCAAATTTGGAGTTTTGAATTTGGACAGTAAATTTTCGTCTTGGAAACTGAGGTGTATTTATAACCACCGATATATCGCCGAAAACTCTGGTGAAGCTGATGATGGTTTGTCAAAAAACCGAAACGTATTAGATATTGTGACGCAAATTGCATTAATGACTGAATGCCAGGAAGCATAACAACTTTAATGAACCCACCATAGACCCATAGATGATAACCCATTAGGATTACCTGTGCGTAGACGAAACTAAGAGTTCCAGCTAGCTAGACATGGAGATTGCGCGCGCCCATTAAGGCGTTATACAACAAATACTCTCCTTTTCCAACTCATTACACCTGTATACTTGAACCTGACCTATTATGCTAGATCTGCTTGCCAATTTATCTAGTTCTTGTCTAGGGTTGCCTAGTTTTACATGCATCCTTCCTTGAATAATTTCTGGGTCATTAATGGAATAGATAATTGAGCGACTGACAAAGGTTTATCAAGGAGTTTTGAAGCATGACAACAAACGGTCTTTACCATCCATGCAGTTAATGCAATAAAAACAGGGGTAACCATTCAAGAGACGTTCTGCTTGAACTATCGTAATAACGCAAGTCGCGATGCGTTTTCGCTTTCAATATCTGCTTTCGCTACGACCACATAATTCTAATAAAAGTGAATCTAGGATACGAATGGGTTGAGAAACTGGTTTATAACGTTGATATAACCTGAATACTGGGTAGGTCAAAAGCATTACCTGCATTTGTTGTGGGTATTTCGGAAAAAGGCACTGGCATTTCCGCAATTTCATTGTCCGCGTTAATTTCCAAATCCGCCTCGGACGTAACAACAGAAAGGGTCGGGGTTGAGCTATTATCCTCTTGTGGAATCGTAGAAACGGCAACAGAGCCCGGAACGCTTTGGGTCTCGTCGTGCATATTGTTTATTCGATTTACCAAATGTCCGGCAATGATAATCGAAAAAATCCAGCCCCAGAGCCTTGAACAGCTCTGACCTTCAAATTCGCGCCAACGTTTCACTAACTTCTATTTCTTTAGCTATGCAAAATCACGACGTTTTGGAAAATGTAGGTCTGTAGGCCACTTCGCTTCCACTTTGAAGTCACTTGTGACAGTAGACATATGTCTCATTAGTCAGTGAACCGCCTGTGTTCATACACTGGGATGGATGCCGGCCGCTGCGTTCTTTCTAAATTGCTCAATAGTGCGACTTTTCAATAAACCTACCTGAACAATATCTGGCAGTTTCAAAACAGCCCGATCTGTTTTTGCCGATATAATTTCATTCAAAATTAAACGGCTTCTTACTACTAGCCAACTTTCCCAGGCAAATCTAGGTCACGTAGTAATCGCGTCTAGGCAACTATTGCACAATTTAAATTCACTTTTTACGGCGCTAATAGTGTAAATATTTATACGCGTCCGAACTAAGTAGTTTTTTTGGAATTCAGACTATACACACCGTTTTTTGACTCGTAGATACTGCGCAATTTCACTCAGCATTTAAATTGTGGCGGTACTGCTACTTCCCATCATGTTGAGCAAGAAACTATTTCAGTTAATAAAACCCTACTGCCCATTAACACAAACATGGCCAATGGTATTTAAAAATCTATTAATTTTTTTGCAATAACTGTGCAAATAAAGTAAACATCTTAAAAGCTGATTAAAGCGCTGAAAACAATTGAAAAAAGACGGACTTAAAACAATCATGAAGGAAATACAACAATACTCACTAGTTAAAGGGATGTTCACATTAATATTAAAGCTCGTTCACACGGTGACATTAAAGTCGTGACATCTAATGCCGTGACAGTAGCTAGTGTCACGGTGTGACTCTAACGCAGTGATGGGCGTTTACATGTAGGTAATGATTGTCTACGTTACTATGTAGATAATGCGTAGAAAATACGTAGACAATAGATTTATGTAGAGAATAATGTGGAAAATGTACATATGAACATGTAGTAGTCATATCGCCAATTTATTGGCAAAAAGCGTTCTAAACAAGGAATGTACAGACAAATTATTAGCATTTTAAAAGAATTCAAACAAAGTGATTTAGAAAACCGGTTGTAAAAAAGGAGGCCACAGACTAAAATTACCGTGTGAAACGCATTGTTGTTCGTATAGAGATGCTTATTTTTCTTTTTGGAAAATTTAAAGTTTATGAAACTTGTTGCATCAGATGATACGATAACAAACAAAATAAAAACAACTCATCTTCTATACGATGAAGAACTTGTTGAGCAAGTTAGAAATAGTATTGAACTCTTTGATCCCATTTGCAAGTTAATTAACACTAGCCAGAGTTCCGCATGTTCAATTGCCGATGCAGTTGAGCAGTGGCTTGATTTAGAAACAGAACTTCCCGAAAATTTTAGAAACCAGTTCAAATCACAATTGGAGCTAAGGAAAAATATGGCTTTGAATAAATATGCTTTAACTGCGTACTTCCTATACATATTATATACTTCCTATATATATTTATACATCCTGCCTACGATAACGGAAAGCTATCAAAAGATCATAAAGTTGTCATAAACCATTTTTTAATTAAAGCGCTTGACGCTGATGGAATTGAAAGCTTAGGCGATTTTAAATGCCACAAAGGAATATTTCATACACTTTATGAAAAAAACGTGCTTAAACCGCTGGTATTTTGGAATACTTGTGATTTGGATCATCCAAGTTTGGCGAGCGTCGCTAAAAGATTAGTGCTATTCCCAGCTTCTTCAGCCCAACTTGAGAGAGTATTCTCAACTTGGTCATTGATTCACACGTCCAATAGAAATCGCCTAACATTTGAGAGATCAAAGAAGATAATGCATGTGTATTATACACTGCGTATTCAAGATAATGGCCTGAAGAATATAACATCGATGATCTTCAAGAAGGTGAAAAAAATTGTTGATGAACTATGTAGTTAGATATTAGATTATGTGATTGTGTTGATAGCTTTTTTGAAAAAAAATATATTTTGTAAAGTTTATAATTGATTATCATGTTATCCGTTTATTAAATAATTGATATGAATTTAGAATGATTATAGTAATGGAGAACACGTTTGTAAAACTAATGTATCTGCATTTTCTGGATTATCTACAAAGTTTCATTATCTACATGACTTTGGCCATGTAGGTAATTGCAATTGTCTACGTGTAGATAATGGTGTATTATACATGGTGTAAATTACACTTCCATCACTGCTCTAACGTCGCGACACTGTGACCTTCAACTGTTCAGTTGAATGCTATGGACGACATTGGATGTCACGACATTAATGTCACCGTGTGAACGAGCTTTTAAAGTAAATATGACAATACATGGATACAGAATAGCAATTCTGAGCGTATACGCAGTAAACGATGACACTTTTGTACACCTTAGAAAGCTCTTTCGCACAACTCAATGATGAAATCACAAAAATGGGCAGTTTTAGAGAACTGATAATTCTAGATCTTAGTAGTCGAATAGGGAAAAAAGAAGGAGATGACGTGGTAAATATGGCGAAGTGTAAGCTCTAAAAGGAATGACCTCGAAAACCTAGCTCTATTTATATTATTATATTAGTAGTCTTTGAACTGAGAGCATCTGGAAGTTTCACCAAATTTGTATTGTTTCATTTGCCAACCTGTAGAAAATTTATCTGAAGCACAACTTTTTTGCAAAAACACGCACTAACCGGAAAAGAATTGTACTAAATATCGCTTCAAACAGAAACAGAATCGGTCGCAGCAGTGAGAATTTATCCAGTTCCAAAGTTACTCCAAATTTGTCAGTGTAACGTTGATTTTGTTGAGCAATTTAATTTCTTATATTTCTATGATAGTGAATTGATATTACAATCTTTTGCAACTGATCGAGTTACTCAGAAACGTTTTCTGAGTAAATTATATGTGGGGTGTTCTATTAAAAAAAATTAAAACCTTTTTAATCATTATGAAAAACTCGAACTCCCTGCATAATGGAGTATTATTTGAAAGGAGTCACTCTATCTTCCTATACCGTCAGGTTAATGGTATTTTAAGGAACCAGTCAGATTTTTCAATTTTTTTTTACAGAGTACAGTGCTGTTCCAAAAGTGACCCTGTTTTCAACTTTGTATCTATATCTAGTAAACTATTAAAATTCTAATTTGTAAGAAAACCAATTGCCACACATTGATACAGGGTGTTCCAGTAAAAAACATAAGTTTCATATGCCACGGATCTTTAAGTTAGTTTAGATTAGTACGAATAAAAAATAATTTCAAAATTACACTCCAGTTAGCTGTAATCTTGGAAATATCCGCAATAGGATAGCTTTGATGAATCAGTTTTAGGTCAGAAATTTTGTTACAAAGCTTGAACTCTAAATTAACATCCAGTAGATACTGTGCTGTGGAGAGTTGTAGTTTTTTCAATGTTTTTTCTTTGACTTTGTCCCTCAGTTAAACAACATTTATTTAACAGATTGAAAGCCGATTAAATCGATAGTAATCCGTAAATGTACTGTGATTTCGACATTTATCGATAAATTGTATATTTATTGTATAAATTATCCGGAGTATTCCTGTGGGATTTCTATAACATTTCTCATAAATACATGTCAGATTTCAGATGAAAATCCCGTTCCAAGCTTTCAAAGATATGACGATTTTCTACGAGTATTCGCGAGTTCATCTCGCCATTGTTATCTGCTAAAAATCAGGGACCCGGACCGGAACCGATATGAACTCAAAACCGGAACGGAACCGTCTCTTTTTTTTGAACCGGAACCGAAACAGAACCTATATTTTATATTATCTTGTATAAATCATAAAATAACAATTTTTTGGTAATAGGTAGTTTTAGACGACAATCAAGTAGAAAAAGCAAAAGCACATTTAAAGTCGTTATGGACTAGACTGATGTTCTTAAGAGTTAAGAGTGTAATTCTTCTAAATCTGACCCTGACCAACACGATATGGAAACGGAATCATCTAGTTCAAGCGATGAAATGGAAGCCTTTTTGAGACATAAAGACTCAGAGCAAAAATTTTTAAAAAGAATTAATCAGCACGAATTTTCTTCACAAGGTTCATTTGTAGCCCTTAACAAAATTGAAAATTTTTTAAATTCCTATCAAGTGGAACAAAGCCGCATACGCTTACCGAAAATGAAACGATTTTTGATTTCTGGTAGAAAAAGAATGAGTCCCGAGTTATACATGCTTGCTCAAGTATTGTTAAGCGTACCGGCAACTCAACTTAGTGTTGAGAGGTTATGCGCAGGACTCAAATTTTTGTTGCCGCCTTCGAGGTCAAATATTAAAGAAAAAATTTTAGAGGAACAATTATTTGTGAGGACCAACCGACTTTTCATTCGTAAAGAACAAACATCGTACGTTTATACACTATTTTTTAAATTCTTTTGTAAGTTGAATTATTTTAGTTCTTCGAACACCAACAACGAAACATTTCAAACTGGAATTTTGGACAAAAGCAACTCCTCAAAAGATGGTGAAGAGTGTGAAGACATGAACCAGGAAGAACAATCTTTAAACGGAAATAAGAGTGAAAGAAGAACGCGCTAAAGCCAGAAAATTCATTAACAAATAACGTTTCAAAAATACACCGATTAAAATAATTTTGTATCTAATATTGTCTGGAGTTGCTAGTCCTCCTACCCCTTACCATACAACCAGCCGAAGTACTTTTTTTCTTGTATAATATAACAAGCAAGGTAAAAGGTCCTGAGATTCCTAATTAAAGTAGCCTTTATCTTTGTCCTCGTTTGTTGCTATTTATAGATTTAGGAACCGAAAAAAAAACGGAAACGGAACGGAAATTATTTTCTAAACCGGAACCGTAATTTTAAATTTGTCTTGAACCGAAACCGGAACGGAGCAGTTATTTCATTTCGGTCCGGGTCCTTGCTAAAAATCACGAATACATTGGTAATACCTTCCTAACATCCCATATTTTAACAATTGTTTTGAAGTCTATAATATACATAAAGCACACTTCTCACATGACATCTAATCAAAATAAGTGTCAAATTTTCCTAGTTAAAGTGTGGTTATAATTTAGCCGCCAGTGGACGTTTGTACTTTTGAACTCGCGAATAATGGACCAAAGTTTAAACAAATTCTGCACTATAGTAGTTCATTGCTAAGTTCTCAACTCATTGAAGATAATTCCACAATCTCTTTGAGAATCGTATTTAGATCTTACCTGATGCTGGACTCGTTTCAACATGAACGCTCTGGCTTGACAGATAACCGACAGGATATCTCCAATCGAAAATGAAAATCGAGTTTTTTACTGGAAATGGACAACCACTCAAGAAAAATATCGCAAAATAGTAAAGGGGATCTATTTCTTTTAAAAGATATGCAACTTTGCGCACGAAAATAGAAACATATCACTACATTTTTTAAAAAATTGGCGCAGAGGATCACTATTAAACAATCGATTAGTTCACACGGCACATGACAATGACATGACAATTGAAACGTGGTTTTGAAAGCTTATTCTGGCTGGATGCAATGGCGAATGTGTACGCAAGATACGTCATACATCAAGCCCGTATCTACAAAATAAGCCGCAATCTTACGAAACAATTTTTTACTCCACGCAGAAACTGTATATTTACTATAGAAAATTTATTTAAACTCTTTCTCTTAAGTTTGGACTTAAAAAAATTATATATAAATATACCAGTCGACGCAAGTGTATGCTATTTAAATGTTGGTAAATGCAAGATGTGTTTAAGGTTGAAGAAAAAAGCATAGTAATTAGAAAATAAAAAATCGCTTAACTGCAAATTGATAACAATGACAATTTTAACCTGCTTTTTTTCATGAAAAATTATTTGTTTAAAATGTGCCAAACGCTCATTATTTACTTTATTTACTGATAAATTGCAAAATATCATGTACATTACCATCACATATATCATTTTCAAAAATAATAAATATGAAATATCATTCAAATGCAATGATCACACGAATAAAGGATATAAAAAAGAATAATAAAAAACTATGTAAAACTAAAGTATGTTTGTATAAACCAATGCCATCTCATATTTTGATACAAAACCTGCATCACAATTTCTGTTGAAATTGTTGATTAGTTTGCTCAATACGCGAATCAATCGTGACTTTCCTAGAAAATAAGTAATTATTTAAATTAAGGTCTTTGCTCGGTCGGCTAAATGTCTGGAAATAATCAATCTTTGAATCTGAGATGTTCCCTCGTAGATCTGGAAGATTTTGGCGTCCCTCATTAGCTTTTCCACGGGATATTCACTGTTGAAACCATTTCCACCAAAGATCTAAACGGAACAGCATGCAATAATGATAATTATACCTCTTCAATGGACAGGTATAATTATCAATGACAAATTGACGCGACAAGCACCTAAATAAACTTGCGTGCATAGAAATCGGCCCACTGTAAACTTTTGACTTTAACTATATATATACCAATGTATTCCTGGGTTTCAGTCAATTTTATTGTTTATTATTTAAAATGTTCCAAATACGTTTCGGTCTCTTTATCAATCCCATCATCAGTTTGTGTATATAGTTGGCTTCAACCTCACATTTGACTGGAGTGACCAGTTTACTGTGGGCCGATTTCTATGTATGCAAGTGCATATTGATAGACTAATAGATAGATAGACTAAAATGATGATAAAACTAAAAAGTTACGTAATTTTGCCAATCGATAAAATATACGAAGGCAAATGAAATATAAACTGGATTTCTTTTAACTTCAAATTCTTGTTGCAAACTTCAATTGCTCGTTCAAAAGGATTTAGGATTTCAAATGAACTGACCAAGAAAAATTAAAACGTGATTTGGTTACTTTCATGTGCCTAAAACACATTGGGAACTCCACCTTTTAATATAAAACATGGAGAAAAACAAAACTTGAAATTTACGTACCTGAACAGCATCAGTTGCACATTTATTTGCCATGTCAGCCGCCCATCCTTTAGCAATAGCTGCACTATAACTGTTTCTAAGTCCATTATCAGTTTCCCATGCCGCCTTCATCCAGGCCAGTCGACCAGTTTCAATGCCTGAAGAATCCGAATTAAATGAAAACCTGCTGATTGTACATCTTCAAATGTTTTTGACCCTTACCTACAGCCATGTCTGCTAACATAAAAGCTACAGCTTGGTGGTTGATGATCGATGTGCCAAAGGTCTTACGTTCCAGCGCATATTTCGAAGCTTCATCAAGGCACCTTTGCGCCAGACCAACTGCTGAAGCTGCAACCTGATATAAAAATGCCCTTAAACAGTATTAAATATGGATGTTTTAAAACTCACTGGAGGTCTGGTTTTATCAAACGTCATCATAGCAATTTTGAAACCTTCGCCTTCACTAATAAGAACGTTTTCCTTTGGAATGCGCACATCTTCGAACGTAATGCCGCGGGTGTCGGATGCTCTTTGCCCCATATTAATTTCCTGTTATAAATGAAAATATCACAATCTATGTATACTATCAAGGTGCAACATAATTAACAAAACAATTGGAGAAACTACAAATTTACCTTTCTTCCAGGTGTTACTCCGGGCCAATCTCTTTCCACAATGAACCCGGTGAAGGCTTTACTCGCTGGACATTTAGGATCTGGATTAGTTCTAGCCAGAACAAAGTACCTATAATAAAATGTCCTCGATTCAGAGTCGTTTATAGTAAAAATAAAGACGAGACTAACCAATTAGCAACTCCGCCTCCTGTAATCCACATCTTTTGCCCATTAAGAACGTATTCATCTCCCTTTTTCTCGGCACGGGTTTTAAGACCGTTAACGTCAGAACCCGCTCCAGGTTCAGTAACGCCATAAGCAGCTACCAATGGTTCATCTATCAACCTCCCAAGGTACTTCTTTTTCTGTTCTTTATTTCCAGCTATTAGAACTGGAGTTTGCTGAAATTTCAGAAAAACTGTTAGATTCTGTATGATAAGTTCGGATGTTTCATTTTCATTGGCTTTTATGTAGACACACTTAAAAGTTCCACAAGTTAATTCATATAAAAATGAGCAAAATTCAAAAATATTAAAGCTGTAAGTTTAGAATGTTTACGATCTAAAATAAAACGTCTGTGTATAAATAAAACTTACTCCGAGTGAAGTTGCTTCTAAAGCTGTAGCAACTCCAGTACAGGCATATGCAATCTCTTCAATAACAAGACAACCGTCGAAGACACCCGTCTCTAATCCACCTATAAAAATATTTTGTCTTAGAGTTTGCGAATAGCGAAAGCGAATAAACGTTTGCTTACCAAATTCCTCGGGAATGTGAGTGTTTACCAACCCCAATTGATGAGCTTTCTTGAAGATATCCCATGGATAGTTTCCCGTCTTGTCATATTCCGCAGCTACAGGAAGAACTTCTTCTCTGGCAAACTTTCTAGCAGTTTCTTGGAAATCCTTCTGAGTATCATTCAGCTCTGGAAATATATAATTCCATATAATAACAGCTTTTACGAAATCATTCACATCGTACGTATTAGATTTTAAATGTCGAACAATGTGATCGGAAATTTATATTTTTGAGTAAAATATATTATTTATTAATTGATAATTATTTGTCGAGGAGTAAAATCAATAAATTTTAATTTACTTTTTTGCACAGAAATGTCTAATTAGCTTTTCTTATAGATTTTTATACATGTTTTAAAACATTTTGTTGGGAAAAAGTGTCTGAAATTTATAAAAACTGTTAGCTGTTCGTATAGAGATGTAATGTTTTGTCACTTAAAATTTCATTTTGATAATATTTAATTGCTTTTATTGATCAGGAGCGACACATTTTTCAGACAGTCTTTATTTAGAAGATTAAAATTTAGAAGTTGAATTTGAAGAGTTCTAAAAGGAGCCTCTCCGGTAGTATATTTATCCGAACTTTTATGATGAAAATTTGATGTAGAATAACATATTGGAGTTTGCAACTCCTGTTTGCATTCTGTATACTCTAAACGAGCCGGTGTGACTCTGCTAATAATTTCTAGACTTTCCAAATACTGTTCTTGTTGCACTTACCGAAATTATAGCCATTTGGTATGGGGCTGCTGCTGTAATTCTTGGAAGCCAATGGCCTAAGGCTGTTCCTTACAAGAATTTTTGCAAACTAGACAATAATAAATTACTTGATAAATAAAATGTTGTTAATTCATGGAGCAAACTACACTGTATAATAAATATAGGTAAGGAAATTGGGTGAAAATTAGCACATACCTGTGAAAATGCCATAACTCAGCCACTAGATCAACTAGGTATTCTGGACCTAAACTTTGACTAGCAAAATATAATCGATGAAATGAACTTTGCCTGAGATAACCAAGACCCAGCACTGAATAAATAGGTGCATATGAATTGGGGAAAACAAAATGAATGACCCTTGGACTTTAGACCCGCACTATTTGTGGTGGCCGCAAAATTGACGGGATTTAGTTCCCAGTGATTTTATAGCCACATTTGCAATTATAACAAAAATTGTCAGGGATGTTAAAAATTGAATGTTAAAAATTAATTACCTAAACAAACTAAAAATTAGCCAATTAAATTAAGTTTTGTTAAAAAGTTTAATTTAAAATAACCTCAAATTTATTAAATCCGATAAATATCCTAGAAACCAATAAAATCAAAATTAAAATTAAAATTTTGTATTTTGAAAGTAAAAAATTTGTGAATAATTCTAAAACAAAAATTTTGTAAAGCTGCTTTTTTGCACTTGTTCTTTAATTATAAAAAGATCGCTCTACAGTTTTTAACCCTGAAATTTACATAAATTTATTACGTTAACTTTCCTGAAACAAATGTTGTTTTGAGTAAAAAAAACAAAATTTTAAATACAATCTCCGAATTTACATGGTTGCCAAATATATCAATCAATACAATAAGGATTTTGACGCTTTGAATGTCATCTGAGTAGTTTCCTGAAATTCTGACAATTTCCAGCACGGAACCGGCTTTGCTGCACGTTTTTCGCAAATTTCCACAAAATGAATTCAATTTTAAAGGCAGCGATCCGTTTAAACGGCGTACGAACGGTTTTGTACCCCGTTAAGAATCTCGTATCTTTGTCAAGACCGCAGAATCAGATTTTTGCGGCCAGAAATCTATGGTACATGACCAACATGCACTCGCAGAAATTGTCTGCAATTCACAGTAATTTGTGCAGTTGTGGCTGCGGTAGCAGAAAGGGGGTCCATACCAAAGGTAACGCCACTAACTGACCGCAACAGAATCTAAAGATTTTAATTTTTTACTAGAAATTTCAGCCGAGAAAGAGCTGGTGGAATTCCTGACAGAGGAAATTTTGGCTGAGCGAAAAGCCCAGAAAGTCAAAACCATTCCCACGGAAATCCAAGGATTTACGGCCAGTTTAAATGGGGCAGAAGTCACATTGACGAAAAAGACTGACTCAGAAATGTAAGAACTAACCTAGGCTGACCTATAGTAAAACACTATAATGTTCAATTTACTTGATAGAATTAAAATTACGTTCAACGTAAACAACTCAGTTGACACGGATGCAGAGCCAGAAGTCCAGGAAAATGTGGATAAGCCAGAGATAGGAGAACTGAAGTCCAAGCCATCATTTAGAGTGGATTTGGTACGTGGGGATAATACTATCAGTGTATTGTGTTCCTTTGTGCCCCCAAGTGAACAGGAAGATGGATACAGTAAGCAAACACGCACAATGAAAATTGGCGAGTTTACTCATCCATTTACTTTTATAGATGACAGTTTTGGTATAGATGAGCTGAGCATGTACAGCGGCGAATGGAATGAGAATGTCTACTCAGTTTCAGGAGAGGTTTTAGATTCGGTAAGAGTATGTACATTTTAGATACTGACTCATGCAGTTTCTTAAAAAAATGAGTTAAAGCTAATTAAATAAAACTCTTTTACCGTGCTAACACAAAACACCACACAGTCTGCGGATATCTTAGTGTTCTCAAATTCTTATAGCATATGTGAATGAGAAACAATATAAAATTCTTTTCCAGTACCTATATGATCTGATACTGAACTACTTGGAAGAAAAAGGTCTCACCAATGAATTCGTAGACAAATTGTCCGAGTACAGTACGGCATACGAACATTCAGCGTATATCGGCTTGTTAGAAGGATTGTCGAAGTTTGTTGCTGGCAAGTAGATGTTTGGCATTCTGAGTCTTTTTCTGTTACATAAGCGTTACTATGTATTATAAATAAATTTAGTTTTAAGATAATCCAAACTTTTCTTATCTTTGGATTACCCCACTTGTGTTTTCTATTTTCAGAAATAAAAAAATAGTCTGGTATTATTTTATGTAATTTTTGTCATCCTTGAATAAATAACTAAATAGAAAGTTATGTTCATTATATGCACCCAGATACCCTACTGATAATGAAAAAAAATTAAACAAAAATGCAATTTTTAGAATGCAGTTCTGCAATGCATATTTTAGAACAAAAATATCGTACCTATGTTATCACATCATATTGTCTTTAACTGGCGGTTTGTGTGCTAAATACAAAGTGACCATGCTACCTAAGGCGCTTACTAGGAATATCACGTCGAACCATCGGTGGTAAAAGTTGAATTGCAAAGCACCTGTAAATATGTGCACTCAATATATGAAATTATCGCAGTAAACTATTGCTTACCTAATACTTGGGTGATTATTATCCTATACTGCACTGGCATATTCATTCGAAGCAGTAAAACGGAGGAAACAAAATACATTCCCATTATCTGCGCCAAAAGCAATACAATAATGTTGGAGCTCTTATTAGATGACATTCTGTTGAAGAACTAGATAAAGCAAATATTATTATTAATAAATATTAAATACTACAAGTTCTATTACCTTGGTTACGGTAAGCAAAAGTCCTCTGATCGAGGTAACTACGATGCATCCAATTAGATAAAAAGATATTTGCTGGGACCAAAAATTAATATCAAAATCAAAACCCATCCAAATCACAGCAATTTCAATGCCTCTGGTTACAGGATCTTTTTTTCCCACTCTATCAAACACAATGTTGATGGTGCACTGAAAATTTCGACTTGAGCAATAAAATATTCATGGCCGAGAAATCCTTACTATGATGATCTTCCATAGGCAATATCCAGAGAATATGTATCCTATAAAATTGAAATAGCTGCCTTTCCACGTTTTGGACCATTCTATTCGTATCAACATGTTGCGATTTTCGTGTACTTCCAAAAAGAGCTGTCTGCTCATTTCCTCCAGGCCATCGATTTCAAGTCGTAATTGATTTATATCTGAAGTAGGGTAAAACCATCAAAATGTTAGCCATTACACAGCAACTAGAAACTGTTGAGGCTGAAAACCAACTATTTTTCCAGCTGAACCCAAACTTTAAATGTATGTTCTTTGATTAAAAAGATTACTTTTGTCTCTTAAAATCCCGGATCCCTTTTCCCAACGGAATAAATGCCTAAAAAACAATTTTGTTGATGTTGAGTATAAATATACAAATGTGATTCAACATTTGCGCCATTTGTCTGGACGTGTATTCTGAAAGTATGAAAATTTTAAAAAATCCAGAGATAGCAAAAAATATATCATAAATAACTGATGCTTTATGCGTAAATCTACAAAGGAAACACGTGAAGATAAAGGGGACATATGAAAAAAGTATTATTTTACTGATGGAACTACACTTGCGTGCATAGAAATCGGCCCACAGTAAACTTTTGACTTTAACTATATTTTTTTTAAAAACTATTCATCAGATCAAAAAAAGAAATATGCTGTTTGAAAGACAATTTAATATGCTTTAATGTGAGTATAAATTATTGTGAGTATCCTATGTTTAACATAGTGAAATTAATGCATTAAGCAAATTAAGCTTTTTTGTTATTAACATAAATAGGATTATTGACAATTTAAAACTTAACACTTAATTTTTTAATAATGGGTATGACCTCCTCTTCCCTAATAACTTCTCTCATACGATTAGGCATAGATCTAATCAAGTTTGCTATTGTGTCTTGAGGGATGTTAAACCACTCTTCTTCTACTGCAACAATTAAGCTCTGGAATTGAGTTTGGGGTATGAAGTCTAGCTCTAATTCTTCGTTTTAGCTCATCCCATAAGCGTTCGATCGGATTTAGGTCAGGACTGTATGCTGGCCAGTCCATAACCCGAAACCGACTTCTGCAGTGTAATCTTGCACGATTCTTGCGGTGTGCGGCCTGGCATTGTCATGCATAAAGGTAAATTCGTTTCCAATGTAGTCGACGTAAGGTACCACATGAATTGCTAAAATCTCCTCGATATATCTAACAGCCGTTAAACCTCTTCTTCCGTGAACACGGTCGCCCCTACGAATGAACTGAGAGTCGGTTCGTGATCCTATAAAAATTGCACCCCAGATCATAAAGGAACCACCTCCATAAGCACTCCGCTCTTCAAAGCAGCAATCTGCAAATCGCTCTCTTGGTCTTCGGTACACTTTCCTTCTTCGGTCGCTACCATGGAGGAATATTCTGGTCTCATCTGAGAACAGAACAGATCCCCATTGTTCCAACGTCCAATTCAGATGGTCCCGTGCAAAACGCAGGCGTGCTTGCCGATGAGCTGGAGTAAGTTTTGGACCAATCGCAGGTGTTTTAGGGGTCAGCTTATTTTCCTGCAGTCTTCGTCCCACTGTCCACTGACTAATAGCCACTCCTCGCACCTGACGGAGAAGTCGTTGCACTTGAACGGCATTAAGGTGACGATTTCTTAATGTTGTTGACACAATAAAGCGGTCATTACGAGCGGTTGTAAATCGCCTTCTGCCTGTTCCAGGTCGCCTATGAAAGGATCCAGTCTCCTCATAACTTTTGTACACTCTTCGAGCCGCTGCGCGTGTCATACTCCAATTGTCTAGCAACAGCTCGCTGCCTAAGTCCATTTTCGGTTAAAGCAATAACTTGGCCGACTTTTTGTGGTGTAGTATGCATTAAACTAACACACTTAAACACTATTGAGATTATGAAAAACGAATTAATATGCAAATTTCAATTGCAAACGCAATAATTTTAATATTTGACAATTTTTTTATTTTCGTTACAATCACCACAAACACGTTTCATTTGTTTACCGTTTGCTACGCATATAAACGACAAACCTTCTTGATAAATTTATACTCACATTAAAGCATATTAAATTGTCTTTCAAACAGCATATTTCTTTGATCTGATGAATAGTTTAAAAAAAAAATAGTTAAATTCAAAAGTGTACAGTGGGCCGATTTCTATGCACGCAAGTTTATAAATTCGTCCTCTAATCGGTTGAAAAAATCCACTAATTTTCTAAGAAATTTGCAATATTTTTTCCGAGCGAGAAAACAGATTTTAACACAAACCGATGCAGAATTTCCAATCGGGAATCCTCTGATGTTTTATGCAGAGCTACGAATTCTCAAGACATTAAAGCGTGCATTTTTTGATGGATTGAAAATATATGCGCTATTCAAAATATATATTTACTTTCGTTGCTCTTATTTCCTGTAACTGATGAAATCATCTCCCAAATTCCCCTTTTGTTGCCCGAGTCCCCTTTCATGTGTAACTGTTGTTTTCTCGCCATCACAATTCGTTTCTTCCTCAAAACGATCATTTCCATAGTTTGCATCAACCTCTTTTCAATGTTCAATACATCGGTTTCGGATACATCTCTGAAATATATCCCGAAATGGATCAGTCTGAATATGGTTTCATTCTACTATTAACCTCATGAAGAATTTCATGGAGGAATAAGGGTAGTTTACAGCTCCGAAGCCTGAGAGGAGAGCCATTACTGTGACTCCGATCACTCCTATTCTGGAAACCAGAGATTCGATGCTGAAAAATCCCTGGTTTGGGTGGTTAATAGGAAATGGTTCGCCTATTTTCCAAAATACTGCCAGGAATATTAGCCACGTTAGAACGGTGAGGTGTTTGATGTAATCAGGCCTGACTACAGTAGAAACTCAGTTAATTCACTTTAAGGAGAACAATTTAAACTGTCCACTTACCATATCTGATATTGCTTATACAGTAATAGCCTATGTAAAATGGATTTAATACTATCACAACGAACAGCAGCAAGTAAAGCATGAGATACCAGTAGAAATATCTAGAGCTGCAATATTAAGGATTAATTGCAGTTATAAACCGACCAACTTTGTCAGCATGGACTATTTACCTGGAGTCTAGAAATCCTAATATTTCAAATATAATCAGTTCGAACATGGTACAAGATAGCGTTAAAGTAATACTAAAGATCAGTTGAACCAAAATGTGGCGGACTTCATAATCTTTGAATAGTTGCTTCATGAAAAATATCCATGCCCCAATGAAAAAAAGTACCTGCAAAAACTCTGGGTCAAAAGTGAGCACTCGCACAATTTTCCTTAATAATAAAAGACTGCTTTATCCGAATTAAATTACATTCTTCTGTAATAGAATGAGCTTAACAACATACAGGCCTTTTATGGCCCCGCTTTCGTTTTAAATTGCTAATTGTTTGCTTACTAGAGTAACAAATTTCGCGAAATAAAATTAAAAAAATTCCCTGCAGGTTTACTCGAATAAATTTTATAATCTTGCTGGGATTACACGAAATTTGCTTTATGTTCTAATAGCTGCTTGTTTTCAGTAGAAATTAGGTTCCATAATTTAAACTGTATTGTAAATAATGTGTATTATATGTAAATTGTAGGAAAAATTATGATATATTACTAATAATTAAGGGGTAATAACTCTTAGCCATGGCAAATGGTTTCGACAATATACAAAATGTATTTTTTCTTGTGTTATGGTCACATTTAGCTAGCTAATATCGTTTTTGGATCGCCACTGGGATTTTCATTAAATGATTTTGTCTTTTGCATGCGAATACACGTGAACAAAGGAAACTTATAAGACAACAAACCATATTACAACAAGAAATTGCATTAACAAAACTAAGCAAAGTTCAAATTAACAAATGAACTATTGTAAATAAAAATAAATGTACTGTAACTTACGTGTATCTGGTAAACGAAGCGCTTGCGGACTTATATTTATATGAACGTTTTGTCTTATTTTTGATCACAGAATATACAGTTTAAATCATGCAAACTAATTTCGGTTCATCCAGTAGGTAATATTACTATTATCGCATTTATATTGCAGCCAAAAAGGGGCGGTTGCTCCGGGAAGCTGTAGAAAACGTGTTTTATTAAAGTTGTTTGCAGGCGTTTTTATATTATTTAGCAACCTCCTTGCGGAGATTGGCAAGTTATTGAAATATTTCCTGGTAACTGAATAGTGCTTTTTTTGACTGCTTTTCTTTAATTCATTCTCTTTGAAGCATTTCCTTTATTGGAAAGTTTTATTTATTGTTTCTTACATTCTGTACAACAGATCTGTGTGTATAATGTTTAGTTTGTTTTTAATGTTTAGCATTTTTTATTAAATTGTTTGCATTCTACTTGTTCTATTGAGATTCAAACTGAAACTTTATAATGCGATGGAAAACTTTGCTAAAGTCCGCAAATGACTCATGAAGAAGGTCATTTTAATATTACTTTAACGTTTTATTTTCCGTACTTTTTTAGCACTATAAACTTTATTTAAAAACCTTTTAATATATAGCTGCTTATGGCTATATTTTCAGTGTTAGTGTATGTCATCTAAAATTCCATATAAAACATGTATTTTTTTTCGATATAGCTTTTTTATAAACGCTATTTGCGCATCAGATTTTGGCAAACACTTTTCCATCAGTAGGACTACCATGAGACTATCCCATTTTCCAACTTTTCTCCTGCAGTTGATTTTTTTGCATGCAAACATTTAGTAAATTTTCGAAAATATCCTTTTCGTCTTTCATAAAAGTGAAAGTTTGTCGATTGTCGAGATCAATACTTTACTACCTATTAATATATTTGATTAAAGAAAACGGCTATTAAAAAAGGAATAAAATAAGGATTTCAAGTCAATATTGACGGAGCAATACAAGAATCTGGATACCCAAAAATGAGTCTATTATTTTAAAGTTTTGAAGATTCTTGTACAGTTTTAAAGCAGTTACTGCTCTTAGAAAAATATGAAAGTAATGAAAACTCTTTACTGTTGTTTTTTAGCTTTTCATGCCCTCGGACTCGAAGTTAATATTAAGTTCAACGGAGAAAATGTATTTTTTTGCTTTAAATATACGCCTACAAATAAATTACCTCCCACCAACCCATATAATGCCATTTTGCTTTTTAGAAGACTTTAGGAAAGCGAAACGCACTATAGCATTGTCTTTTATTGGCCAGCAGGATGCCCGGATTGATAACCCATTGTTTGCGATGGGGGATACATTAAACTGTATTTTTTGCTTTGAATATACGCCCATAATAGGATTCTGTTGACAAAATGTCCGTCTGCTTTTCTCCAATTCGTCTATTTATATATTTCCCATGCCTCTTAGGAAAGAGCAACACATTGGACATCAGTATGCCGCGATTTACCACCCATTGATTGTAGTTGGGACTCGATTTAACCAATTGCTTACAAATTCCCACTGTACTGTTACATAACAATAAAATGGGTCTATATTAAAATGTATTTTTTTGCTTTAAAGAAACGAAATTCTGTTTTCAAAATGTCCTTTTGCTTTCCTCTATTTAAGTCATTGCGGAATCTCCTTAGGAAAGACCCCAATATCTCAGAAAAGCAAATCGCAAAAGCACTGTGTCTTGGCCATTCGTAAGCCCCGATTTATCACCCATTGATTGTAGTTTAGATTTGATTTAACCGATCGCAAAAATAATGTAAAATCTACATTAAATTAATTTTTTGCTTCAAATATACATTCATCGCCCACCGGACACACAAATACTGCTTTTCCGGAATTGGCACTTTCTAGCAGCGTGTTTTATTACGAATTGCATATTACGGGGCTTGAATACAATTAATCTTTTTTTTAGAAATTTTTTAAATTGTCGAATAGACTCTTGTAGAGTTAACAGAATGAAGCTTTCTGAATCAAATTATCTAAACAGCATTCTTTCAGCTAGTCCTTATTTTAAATGATGATTTTAGAACATTGGAAGCTGTGTATTATTTAGAAACGATTAAGCTGCAAACATGGAATAAGAGATACCAGTAGTTCTCTAAGAGGTAGCAGTAGAAATCGCAAAATGCATTTAGCTGTTCCTACTATTTGCAATCTTGTTCAATGTTATTGTTCTTATTTAAAACCACTTTCAACAAAAACTATCGGCATCGGTATGTTGGCAGATGTTCGGAGTGCAAACTAAGATGCGTCCTTTGTCATCTGACGGTAAAGAAGTGAATTTCAAGGAGTGAAACGTGGTCGAAAACCGCATTTTTGCAAAAAAAACCAATGAGAAAAGTTGTTAGTAAAGGGATTATCTATAAGGTGAGCATATTGTTAACGCGAACACGTCTAAATATTGCCATATGATAATGTTCCACTTAAACTGGATTTTATATAGCAAACACTTTTCATACTCAGGATGAACCAAACTTGTATTTAGATTAAATTCAGAAGAAAACTCGCATTTCAATGTGTTGTGTTTGTATCTGGACAGCAATAATATTGCCACATCCTGAGACACCCTGCAGCAAACTTGATTTTTTTCCGTTCAAACACCATTAGGACAAAATGTGCTGAGACATGGCCTTATAAAAGACAAAGATTTTAACTTAAAAAAACTTCTTGCTTCTCTGGTATTATTCCGAAAAAAATGTGTTCGGCTATTTATTCTCAGTTATTTTCAATAGGATTGATAAACTTTTTCTAAAATTATAAAAGAAATAAATATTACATACCTGCGAGGAAAATACTACAGTGCTGTCGAACAAAAAAGTCATTTTTATATTTTATAATATTGGGCATTACTGAATAAAAATATAGGTTTTCATTTACATTCACTATTTCTAATAAATTATTTTTTGCCCCTTTCGCATTTGTTTACAAATAGTTTGGGGTTAGGTTACACGTCAGCTCGGAAATTAGTGACGTTTGGAACCGAATGAAATGGAGAACGTTTGCCTTTTAGAAAATTACTTGGTGAATGCGCCCGTATAGTAGTCGCAATGATTGAGTAGTAGCAGAGATTAGTTCAACTAATCTCTGGTAGTAGTAAACATCTTTATTTCTAAAAAAGGCTATCGACAATGATTGATTTATTCAGCATTACAAAATTTCCGTAATTAATCAGTTACATCATTAATAAAGAAAAATGTTAACAACATTTTGATAAACATCACTACTGTCAAATTTGCACACTATAACATAACAAATCAAGTAGCCATTGATTTTTGACAAATGTCAAATTATCGATTAGTATTGATTTATTTTAAGTGTTGTGTATATTTTCCTGACTGTATTTCAATTTAATCAAAAGAAATTCCTGGGTTCCAGTCAATATTAATGTTTATTGTTAAAAAACTTTTTTACAAATACGTTTCGTGTCTTTCTCCACCATCATCAGTTTGTATGTTATGCTGTTTCCACCTTCACATTTGACAAGCTTTTCTAGAATAGCTTTTTTAACAATAGCATTGAAAGTTTTTTAACAATAAACATTAATATTGACTGGAACCCAGGAATTTCTTTTGATTTATTTTAAGATCACTCGAGTCTCACGAATCGTCTGAATACCACTCAGAATAATAAATCTTCTTGTTTGCCAGTAGCTGTAAGCTGTAACTTCAGAAACCTGATAGGTTTGGAATTAAGTCAGAGTATGTAACGTACCTAGAACTGTAATGAAACGTTTCAAAACCGCTGTTGCGTCGCGTTGTGAGAGAAACGATTTTGCACCAAAATTACTCTCAATCTGGGCAGAAAGGCTAATGGGGTAGATAGCTTTTTTCGTAGAGATATATATACCATATACATATGAATGTAAAAAAAATTAACGGCAGGTTTCTGGGGTCCAAATAATACGACTTAGAAGAACCTACCTTAGAAGAAAAGTTAACGAAAACAGAAAAATACGGTTCAAAGTTGTTTTTTTTAATTGGTTTTTGTCAAATAACTCACGAACCACTTGGAGCTTTTTATTAAAATTTGGTCTTCAAAAGTCTTCGATTGTGACAAAAAGGCGCTACTATGCACCAAATGATTCGCTAAAATCGACCTAAATTTTCTTGATTTAAAAGTCACTAAACACATGTGAACCAACTTCCCAATAGCTGTTTTCTAATATTTTCTAAACAAAAAAATTATAACTAGTTGGTATCCCTTAAATCAATACAGTTTTCGAGATATTGGCAATTAAAGCATTCGGTGCTATGCATTTATGAAAAAAACTGCTTATCTATGAAGGAGAAAAAGAGGACAATAATAATTTAATGAACACGACAATAAATAAATCTAATAACACTAATAAAAAACTAATCAGCTTTTGACAAACGTTGTTAAAAATGACGTACATTAACTTAAATACATGTAATCACACGTTTATTAACCGATCTTCTAACTTAAAAGTATAGATGTTTATTCCGAAAAGTCTCCAGAGCATTTTGAATTTTTATTAATAATTCGTTTCGGATATCTATTGTTTCTCCATACTCTAAAATCTAGAGGATTAAAATCCGGGCTTCTTGCTGGCCATGGTGTTTGACTTCTTCGACCAATACAACGATTAGGAAAACTTGCATTTAAGTAATTCCTCACTTATAGTGAGAAATGAGCAGAGGCTCCTTCCAACTATAAAATAATAATAATCAAATAATCAAGTATATAATTGTCTAGAAAAAGTAATTACCAATTTCCATTGAAAATGGGTGATAAAATGTGACGACAAAGACAAATTATGTCATTCATATGAAGCGTCAAACTAATTAGAAAGCATCACAGCCTACTAAGTTAATTTTTTTATACGACGTGCCTATAAGATGAGTTAAAGCGAATATTTTACTGCAGGTGAGGCCCTCTACGGGATGTCCTCTAAGAACGTGAGGCCGTTTAATTAAATTTGTTACCCTCAAAAACACCGAATCTTAATTTTAGAAAGAACTTTTTTATTTAGAAAATTAAGTTGCGTTTGTATTCATTTGGTATAAAATAATTCCTCAGCTGGAAGCTTACTATTTATATTCATTATTTCATTTTATATTAAATTTTTATTAGTATTAATCGGTCAGTTATAAGATGATCTTACATAATACAAGCACTTTATGGGCTGATTTTTTCATACTTTTGCGATTAACGATAACTTTGCCGTGCAAGAATAATCATCTATCTTTTCTTTTCTTCCAAGTTATGTGTCATGTAGCTTTAATGCTTTGCGTTTCGGTTTTTCCATTGTGAATGACCAACATGAAATTATCAACGAAACTCATAAGATTTACAGTCCCGGAAGTTCACCAAAAACGGGTCCAGTCTATAGGGGAACGTGGGCCACCATAAGACCATATTTAAGTATGTAACGGTGGAAAGCACAGAATTACGGTAAATTTAAAGATATTTTTATTGCAATTTTTTTTGACAATTTCTCATCATGGCCCCGAGATACGGGCCACTGTCAGACATAAGTAAATCAGTAAAAAAAAACGATAATTTAATCTAAGAAAACCTTTATTTCGACTACAGTTTGAAAAATATTGGCATTTTAATGTTAAAAATTAAATTAATCAGCTTTAACCTCGGCTTAAATAAAATTAAAACTTAAAAAATATTACTCCAAAAAAATTACAAATTTTGTAATTTTAGTCTTAGAAAAGCACTTAACGAATATTAAAATTGGTAAAATTGAGCTCAAATTTATAATAGAATTGCAATCTTTTTGTTTTACCTAAAACACATGGTGAAGGCAAATGCCCGCTGAATTTCCCCGACTTCCTTAAAAAATTAACTTCAACTTCTTCGGATGTGTCGCCACAAATAATATTTTTCCTTACGAAGAAAGCTTTTCCATTCTTTAAAAAATTAAACTCAACTAACACAAAATCATCGTCTTTGGGTTGTCTATTAATTCGTCCGAACGCAGTTGGATCGGGTTCAGGTATCCAATCAGAATCGTTGTTTGAATTCGCCAATGGGACATCTTCTTCTCCGTCGTCATCGGAAGACATCTCTTTTGTTAACATTTAAAAATTCTTTGAAAAAACGTTTCTCTTCGCTGCTTTTTTTTCGGAAATTTCTATCTTTTTCTTCTTTTTCTTTGCATCCCATTTCAATTTTCTCTTTTTCTGAAGCATCCGTAGGGTTGATACTTTAGGGGAGTTTTCTTTTAGAAGCTTTTGGGAAGCCTCTAAAACCTCTGGACTTCGCAATTACCGTTTTACTCCACTTACTCCCACTAAAACTTCTTGGACTGCTCGTTTCATTTTTTCTTCTGGGAATGTACTCTTCTGGGACTTTCTTTTGCGACCCATTGACATCTAAAGATACAAAATGTCGCAATTAATTATTAATAGCTTAAAAGTTTCTCCATAAGACAGTGTCTGAAGGTGGCCCCAAAAAAGTGTCTCATGATAGCCCATTTACAAGTTATAACATTCTTTTAAATTGTTGGTAAATTCGATTTAAAATCACAAAGTTTCCTTATCAATTAAAAAGCACTTACAACACTATATATACAACTTAAATTTCTTACCTTTAACTTTATGTTTTTACTATAAAATTTGGACCAGAATAGTACACGTGAAAAAAACGTATTCGCTAACATGCATCTTTGGCAAAATCTCAGTCAAGACTGATTCAGACAGGAAGAAACTTTTACCACCGAAGAAAAACTGTGCTAGTAATATCCAAACGGGGCAATAGATGTTTCCACCTATTGTAAAAGGAAATATTGCAAAGTCTCATTGTGGCCCACTCTCCCCTACCGACTCCACTGTATATCATCTTTTTATTTTGTAGTTTTAAGCAAGCGAATTTCTCGGTTACGGTTCAACAAGAAATTTGGCGCTTTAAAACATACTTTTCCTGTTTATAATAAATCATCAGACAAACGGAAACAATCAAGTGTGTGAAATGGCTTTTAAAACCTTGGAACAATACCTACGTTCTAAATTAGGTAAAAGTTTTAATGAGTAAAATTTGCAAATTTCGTCATTAATTCAATTGTTCTTTTAGTGTTTCAACATTTGAGATAAATTAATTGCCAACCTTCACACTCACTTTCAAAGAAGGATTCTGATTCTCTTAGAAACCTCAGGTTCCTGATTCTAAGAATGGAATAAAGAATAATATTTCCCAGAAATATATCAGTTTTTTTCTTTGTCAGCAATTCCTCACCCAAGTTGAATTTATCTTTTCACTTTGAAAAGGTGTGGCTGCCGCACCCATATTACCCCATAACTAATTATCCATGTATTATTTAAAAAATACTATTAAAAATATATTATAAACATTAGTTTTTTTATTTCAAAATTTCCTGGGTTTCAGTCAATTTTATTGTTTATTATTTAAAATGTTACAAATACGTTTCGGTGTCTTTCTCCACCATCATCAGTTTGTGTATATAGTTGCTACCAACTTCACAGTTGACTGGTCACAACAATGAATTAGTTTTTTTAAATAACTGTTTGAACAAAAACGGCTAATTGGACAACAAAAGATTTACTCACCTGCTAAAAATGAGATGCGGAAATAAAAATACCAGACCATTTCTTTTTCTGAAGACGCTTTATTGCATCACTTAAGTACATTAACATGAGTAAATAGATAAATCGATTGTCTTTAACAGATACATTCATATAATAAGTACCTTTAAATATTCTTCGCAGAAAAATAATTTGTTTCGTATCATAAAAGAAGAACAAGCGTTTTTATTTGATATTTTCAACTAATTAAGGCAACAAACCTGGGCGTTAGTCTATATAAAAACTAAACCGGTCTACGAGTAAGTAAAGTACGGAAACTTCACTTTAAATATATGATCTCTTTTAAATATCACAGTTGAACTACATTTAAATTAACATTCACAGTGCACAATTTCTATTTATTATATACTGCACATCCAAGATTATATGTTTGAATACAATTAGATGCTGGTTATACTGAATATACGTAATTTTAAAATGGATAGTAGAGAGTTATTGGAAAATCTAAATACTGTAATGCAGTAATAAGGTTAATTCCTTATTTTAATACTGCATTAGCTTTATTTCTTTTAGTTTTTTTTATAGAAATAAAGCTGTACAATATCGCTGCACAATTAGCACAGAACAGTGTCGTTATAAGGGATCCCGTATTTTTAGACTCAATTCCGCCAGCGTATGTGTCAAAATACCACTAACATTATTACTGCTTGACCTTATTGACCGTCCAATAACTCTCTAGTGTATAATGTTAAAAATCAGCGTTAATTCTTCAATATTAACGACATAAAAGTTTCGCACACGTGATGTGTTTAAAATTTGTAGCATATATTTTGTACGAACGATTTTTGCTTAGAAACGTATTCCACCGAATATTTGGTCAATTTTCTTGAATATTAAAACTATTTTCTATATTCGGGATGGTCCAGTTTTAAGCGAAGTTCTCAATGTAAAGTCACTCTATCCGCATCTAGGTCAAACTACCATAAAAACACTTCCAATCAACAGTTGAGCTGGTGCTTAAAATCAGACCACTCTGTGTATAATATGCTATAACAGGGTTAATAGTATTTTTGCATAGTAGGAAGTTGATGAAATCGAAATAAAGGGGTGATCGAAATAAGGGAAAAAGTGTCTGTATGTTTTTCATTGATCTTTCATCAGAGTACAAAGACCATTAATTTTATAACGTATTACAAAAATATATATTTTTACTTTGAAACCAGCAGAAATTCCATATGGACTTTTTTCCTTATTAAATATTACCTAATATTCGGGAAAACTTTATTACAAGTTTAAGGTGATTCAACCGTTAAAGTAACATTTTAATATAGAATTTTCTTTGTCGTTTTACACCACAGAATATAAGTAGTAATCCTAAAGTATAAAATCTCGCATATTTTAGTAAACACATATAAAATCAATTACTTTACATTAACAATGATAGTAACATCCAACGTAACAACAAGATGGTCCACTGAAGATTTGGTAAATTCCTATAGGCGAATAAGTTTTTTCACTTTAACTTCTATAAAATTATTTAATTAAATTAGTATTTGTTTATCTTTTGGCTTTTATTTGATTTGAAATGCTAAAATTGTTTAAAATGGTAACAGTCCTGACCTTAATCTTTGGGTAGCTGCAGAAATTTTGTTGGTCATTCCGGAAAATGAGGGGATGTAACCAATTAATCATCGTTTTGTCTGTATATCTTGAATTATTATGGAAGTTTGCCCTACTGTGCTAGAGCATCTACCCGAAAATACATGACAAACCTATTTTAAATAAACCTAAATTATATGCGGCCAGCAAACGTTGCTATTAATTAACATTGACTAGTAACTATATTGCATTTCAGGAAAATTAATACTTAAATTATTAGTGAAGAAAAATTGGCAATAAAAAACAGTTTTTTAGTATATATATATCTTAAGTATATGGTATTTAGCTAGTATTGGTCATTGCATTTTATTTGTCTTCTATGGTTTGAACGCCAGTTAACGATCCAGAGCTAGTTTCAAAAATTCTTCTCTAGTCCTCTGATCATCCCGAAAAACTCCCAACATGGTGGAAGTTACTGTTTTACTGTTAATTTTCTGAACTCCTCGCATCACCATGCACATATGCCTAAAAAGGAGTTAACAGACGTTTCAGCATGTAAATCATGCATTTCAATGCAAAAGCAAATACAAATTATTATGTAAAACAAAATCTGTGTTTACACACATTTAAGTATCTATTAAAATTAATTACTCTTTCTAAGTATTCTGTTGATTATCCTTTTAAATTTATACCATTCACTTTTGAAAGCATGATAATTATTGTCGTTCCTAATTAAGCCACCTGTGTAGAACTACCTTGTATATGTATTAAGTTAATTTGTTCCAATGCATAAAAATTAAATTAGAGCTTTGATCGGTTGAAGTAATGTTAGTGTTCTTCGGTGGAAAAACGCAGTCGTGTTCTTTTCAAACGTCTGTCTTATGGAATTTTTTTTATTTATTTACGTACTTTAGGAAATACGACAAACCTGAAGAACATTCTGGAACATCTACATAGATTGAAATAAAAAAAAACTAACAAACTTTGCAATACAAGTTTCTCACAAATTGCCCTTAATTCTGAAACGTTTCCCAATTTCATTCAAAATAATTCACAGAAATACCGAAAGAACCGTCACGATTAAAAAAATGTTGTCAACAGAACAAACAATAACAAATATTAATTTTCCCAAGTTGATTTATTTCTAATAGCGATAAACTTGCAAATCATTGTCCAAGAACGAATGATGAGAACTCACAAAAATATTTTTAATTCCTAAAAGATTTCCAACTTTAATCGAAAGGAAATTTGATGCCATTACAAAATCGCAACAACAAAACATAGATTAAAATAATAAAAAAATAAGTAACACACTATGCAAAGCAAATTTCTCATAAAAAGCAATTTAATCGTTAGATGTTTTCCAATTTCATTCGAAAGAATCGACAGAAAATCCGAAAGAACCGTCTCTATAAAAAAATTTGGGAACGGCACATACAATAACAAATATTAATTTTTCCATGTTTATTTATTTCGAATATGAATAAACTTGATTGTCCAAGATTGTCCTGATTGCACATGAACAATTGCTGAGAACTCACAAAAAATATTTTTAATTCCTAAAAGATTTCCAACTTTAATCGAAAGGAAATTTCATGCCATTACAAAATCGCAACAACAAAACATAGATTAAAATAATAAAAAAAATAAGTAACACACTATGCAAAGCAAATTTCTCATAAAAAGCAATTTAATCCTTAGACGTTTTCCAACTTCATTCGAAAGACTCGACTAGAAAATTCGAAAGAACCGTCACGATTAAAAAATATTGGCAACAGAACATACAATAATAAAAAATTATTTTCTCCGTTTTATTTATTTCTAACATGAATAAACTTGCAAATGATTGTCCACGAACAATTGCTGAACACACAATTTTATTTTTTATTCCTCGAAATATCCAACTTTAATCGAAAGGAAATTTCATGCCATTACAAAATCCTACCAACAAAACAAAGATTAAAATAAAAAAAATAACTACCACACTTTTCAAGACAAGTTTGTCATAAAAAGCTCTTTAATTCTTAGACATTTTCCAACTTCATTCGAAAGAATCGACAAAAAATTTCTAAGAACCGTCAATATTAAAAAATATTGGCGCAAACAGAACATACAATAACAAATATTTATTTTCCCAGTTTTATTTATTTGTAATATGAATAAACTTGGAAATGATTGTCCAAGAACAATTGCTCAGAACTCATAAAAAGTATTTTTAATTCCTAAAAGATTTCCAACTGCAATCGAAAGAAAATTTCATGCCATTACAAAATCCAACCAACAAAACAAAGATTAAAATAAAAAAAACTAACACACTTTACAAGACAAGTTTCTCATAAAAAGCACTTTAATTCTTAGACATTTTACAACTTCATTCGAAAGAATCGACAGGAAATTTCTAAGAACCGTCTATATTAAAAAATATTGGGGCAAACAGAACATACAATAACAAATATTTATTTACGCAGTTTTATTTATTTCTAATATGAATAAACTTGCAAATGATTGTCCAAGAACAATTGCTGAGAACTCACGAAAAATATTTTTAATTCCTAAAAGATTTCCAACTGCAATCGAAAGAAATTTCATGCCATTACAAAATCGTAAAAACAAAAATAGACTAAAATACAAAAAACACACTTTGCAAGGCAAGTTTCTCATAAATGACACTTTAATTTTTAGATGTTTTCCAACTTCATTCGAAAGAATCGATAGAAAATCCGAAAGAACCGTCTCTATAAAAAAATTTGGCAACAGCACACAGCCAGGTTTATTTATTTCTAATATGAATAAACTTGAAAATGATAGTCCAAGAACAATAGCTGAGAACTGGCAAAAATTATTTCTAATTCCTAGAAGATTTCCAACTTTAATCGAAAGGAAATTTCAGTGCATTACAAAATCGAAACAACAAAACATACAAACCATTAATTATCAATTACGCATTAGCAAATATCAAGCTTTCGTCAAGAACAAGAAAACATTCAGACATAACTTCCTGTTGGATTTATTTTACTTACGTTCCTTCTATGATAACAGCAACACCATTCGGTTGTACAGCCTTCAGAACAGCGACAGCAATCTGCTTGGTCAGTCTTTCCTGCACTTGAAGTCGCCTAGAATAAATTTCCACTATCCTAGCTAGCTTACTAAGGCCTAGAACCTTGCCCGAGGGCAAGTAGCCTATGGAAACTTTGCCATAGAAGGGCACTAAGTGATGCTCGCACATTGAGAACATTTCAATGTCCTTCACTACCACCATCTCATCATGATCTTCGTCGAAAATTGCGTCATTCAGGACCTCTGAAAGAGTGAGGTTTTTCTACTAATGGGTACATTAATAGGTTTATTTCTAAACTATTAGATCCAGAATAGTTTTTTTATATGCATTTATCGATATTTAAACAGTTTCAGTTTAATGTGGATGAGTTTTAGTCGGCTATAAATTAAGCAACAAGTTGTAGACGATCGAACAAAACCATAAGCTGATTCTAAGATATAAATTTCTCTAATGCTCATTTCAAGAATTAGGTCTGCACGTCTGTGGCCACAAAGGCTTCGACGCTTTCAAGCTTAAGCACCGGAAAAGGCCGTTTTCCTGTCTCAAGAGGAGGTTGGAAAATTGCTTTCCCGAGTTCGTGCAAATGGAAATTCAACGAAATTATCATAATCTGGCCTTCTGTAAATCTGGTCTGAGACAGGCTTTAATACATTAACCCGATTTATTCCTTCTGGGTTTGCATTGGTAGCAATTGCAACATGAAAATACGATGTAAATGGGATGTTAATGGTCACAGATGCATGTATGATGATCTGCCTCTCCCAAATTATTAGAGTTACAATAACCAAATGAACTTCTAAGGCCAAAGTTATAATAAAAATTGATACGTGAAAATTTCAACTTTAACAGCGAAAGCCAACGAATTATTGATTTATCAGGACCAATTTTCAGCGTTTTTGCGATAAAAGTTGAAGTTATTTGAACTGGAGTCGATTCATTTGCCTCATTCGGTTGAAGGGCCATAAATACTTTCAACAATGCGTCCAGATTAGCATCAGAGCCTGAAAAATTGACAATAACTTCCACTCCCACTGGTATTTGGGCCAAGTACCGTAAAACTTGCATCAATTTAGGCAAATTTACACCTGCTGCTGAAAAATGTACGTGTCTTTTCATTCTTGTGCTAATTACTTCAACTAAATCAACAAGTTCATCCAATTTTGGCTGTAAATTTTGAAATTGCACGTGCAAAGAAAGTAATATTGTCAATTTAAAATAATCTATTGCACTGCTTTCAGTTTTTCTCTTATCCTAAAAACAGTTTTTATGCGACTTGTAGTTTATTCGATTCAAATGTCTCTTAATTTAGAAAGGCCAAAATATATTTTTTTTTGCGGCAAAACTTGAAGTGGCATAGTTTCTTTTGCAATCATTTCAACAATGTGTCGACATTGGCAAAAAAAGCCTGAATTATTTTTTGGTCAATTACTGTTAAAATTGCTCCAATTTAGGCACATTTACACCTTGTAGCTGAAAGAAGTTACAAATATTTGCCATCCAAGTTACTTATTTAGAGTTGAAAATCTAATGGTGCCAATTACTCCCACTGGATCGACTCGATTCTTCGAACATTCGATTTTATTGAAAAACGGCTACTGATTGTTGGCTAAATTTTCATTTTTAACCAATTTTCATAGTCACGTTCTTAACAAAATAAAAGAATTATCACACTTTTTGATTCTAATAATCTTCATGATAATGAAAAATAAAACATTTTAATCCCCATTATCTCAAATTTCTATTTTTATTTTCAATTTACTTTTTTCTTTAATTTTTTTCGAGCGGATGTTCTTATAGCTCAACCAACCTTTCATGTTATCTATTCTTAAGGAATTAGTAAGAAGTGAGGACCTCAGACATTTGCTTAAAACTTTTCCTTGTAAAGTTTTCACAATATGTATTCCAATTATTATTTTGTATAATAACCGTCTTTTCCTTGTTCTGCACAGATTCTGGCACACATTCTTATTCGATTTACGCCAACCTCTTTTTTTCTAGCTATTTTCCCAAACTTCCATTTTTCCTTTTTATCATGTCTAAACAGTAGCTGTCGATGGTATGACTGTACCTAATCAATCGTATTAGAGGACTGAACTTGAAAAAAGTCACTTTTGTCCAATTAGGATCAATTCTCTGGGATTTTGCGAAATTCCCAAATCGCTGCCTAAAAGTATTATAGTATCTGCTGAAAACGTGCTGCATCCATAGAAACGCGGCTTTTCCAGCTCCTCCAACGATAACGTTAGCCCTGTCATTTCCGAGGAAGAAAATCGCCTTAATTTTCTCTTTTACCGCCGTGTTCAGCTGGATTTATTTTTTCCAAGTCAGGTCATCCATTATACGGTTTTCCCAGCATCACGAAATTTACCAAGGGACATATAGGAATAATGTCAAACATTCAAGGTAGCAGGAGATATTTAACAAACTGGTTATTTTCTTGCTTATATCGAAGAAAAAAAATCAGAAAATTCAGAAAAAGCAGAGAAGGAGATTTGGAGAGCGCACTGGTCGATACTCATAGAATTTCAAATCGAGTTTCTTTCCTTATGTAACGTAAAGGGCAATTCTCTTTGGTTTCTGGGTATTTACTCCTGAATGCGGGAGTCTTTGACTTTGACCCTTGCTATTTTCATAAAATTATGTTCCTCTCCATATCGCTCTTGCGCCTATTGCGTCTTCGACTTTCTCGAAAAAATAATTTTAATGAATTAGTTTTCCATGCTTAAAAATCGTTGCACGTTGCAATTAAATCTCAATAAGTAAGGATAGGTCGATATTCCTGCAAAACGTGTCGCTCAGCAGGATATTCCAGAGGCTAATTCTGTTCTCACAAGGCCAATTAGTTAGCGCCTCCGGGAATCAAATTATGCCACAGGCGTATAGCTTTAAAGGCCCTTTGCCTTTCACTGATTTGCCATTAAAACTATTCTGTGACAAGAAAAGTTTCATAAAGTGGGATTTTAATTTTTCTTTGGAAACTAAGAGCCATGTAATTAAAACTGGTTAATTTTAGGAGACGTGGCAATTAAATAAACACCACTACAGAAGACCTTTGTGACACTTGCAAAAAGTTCATTAGTATTTTGTTGTTTCCGTTTTAATTTCGTTGCTTTAATGTTGGGCTCCTTTGACAACTTAGGTTCGAATGTACAGTTTGTTCGTGCTAAAAAAAAGTTCTAAAATCCTTAACAATCCTCTTCGCAAATCGGTCACAAATTGTTAAAAATCTATCAACAATCTACTTTAAAAATGGGTCACAGATCAAAGCAAACTTTTTAATTTCATTTAACAGAAGAAATAAGTTTAATTGATCTGCTTTGCCAATATTTGAACGCTTTTGTGTTATCTCCATCTTCTCAATCGGTAAATAGCGCAAAAAACGCAAATTAAAACCTTTAATTGTCCCATTTCTAGGGTTTCATTCCCAATTAACTGAGTACAATGAAATCAATACGTAACATGACATTCGATTTACTCATTCTGCTCTTTTTATTTCAGGAAAATATTATTTTTGCAATTTTGGGGATCAAAAAGAGTCTTATTTTTAAGTGTATGATGGTTACTACTATTGGGTCCAGGAGGTAAATTAAACATTGTGTGAATTCCGAATAGTAAAATTACATACAATCGATAAAAAGACGTTTAATTTGTCCTGAAGTGCGTTGGTGAAAGCCTTTTGTGCTTATGACGTGATTCGGCCCTTTATAAAGGGAAATTTAACGAGGTTTTACTGATGGAACATTTGCGTTCCAGTTAGAATTTGCTTGAGTACCTACTAAGTACTCAGTTTTATAATTGCACATAAAAAAGTCAACATTAAATGTGTCTGAATATGCAAATGTAAAGTACTTTTATTGAATACGGTGAATCAGTCCACATAAAGACAATATCAAGGCTATATACAGGCTATAAACACTTCTCATAAAGAAATCTTGAAATAAAATGTAAGTTACCAATTTTACATGCTAAGTGTATTGTCAAGGCTTTTGTTCATTTTTAGCTGTTTTGCTACTAAGTACATTTTATTAAATGCAACTGATTGGATATTGAAGTTTGAGAGCATCGTTCTTCGTCAAAGCAATTCTTCAGTAGACAACAAAATTGAACTGAAAATTTTCGATTTTCAAGCCTTTAAAACTCGCATGAATCAAATGGTTATGTACTTTGTACTTTTCCAATAATGATTGGATTGTTCGCGTATCCAAAGCTGATCAAAGGGCCTACCGCTTTTAAGAGTGCCGTCCCTTAAAAGAGTTTACCAAAACCTGGGCATTTTTTAAAATATTTCGAGCTGAAGCCAGCACTATGAAGTTCGTAACAGATTTGGTACCACAAACGTACTTAATACGCTATTACCCCGCCTAGAATTCTATTACAATTTTATTTTATACCTAACTAATTAAAAACTCATCAATTTTGGATGCATTTTTGTTGGATAAAGTCTGTTTTATTAATTGTGAAAGTTATAATCAAAAAATTTTTGACAATTTTTCAAAACTGTCTTCGATTTTTGAGATTGTTTTTCCAGGCCTAAAGTTTGGTATTTTTTAATTCGGAAATTCACGCAGTAAGAGAGTTGCTTTTCTATGTATTTTGTAGACAAAAGTCTGTTTTATTAGTGGTAAAAAGTTTCGATTTTCGGTCATCATTCAGGAAAATATACAAACTTTCTTCAAAGTTGCACGCGGTTTTCGCGAATATTTAAGTGGTGGAAGTTTAATATTTAATTGCTCTGGAACTTGCAAAGTTAGAGAGTCACTTCTGCATCACATTTGTAGAGCAAAGTCTGCTCTTTAAGCAAAAAACTATTTTGTTTGTAATAACTGTTCTATTTGTATTTTGCATATGTTTATCCAGACCGGAATTTAACAGTTATTGCGTCAGATACTAGTTAAGTTAGAAGGTGATTTTTGTATGGATTTTATTGGGCATAGTTCGTTTTATAAGTGGTAAGAGTGTCGATTTTGAGTCACCTTCAGGTTATTTTCAAGATTTTTGGGGTTAATATTTATGCATTGCATGGCTTTTATTTTCTCAGAAACCAGTAAAAGGAAGATTAGCTTTCGGGTGCATTTTGTAGAGCAAAGTACATTTCATAATTGGAAATTCTATCCTTTCTCTTGCGAGCCTAATGTTGCCACTTATTTTCTCAAAAAAATAAATTTTATAACATAAAAATATATTACGAAACATTCTTTTTAACAAAATTTTATGAAATCTATTATGAAAAAACAAACAGGCAACGCTGGGCTGGTTATTATGGTTCTGCACTCAATGGGGTTCTCGAAAATTTAATGGTCTTTCCTGGTACAATTGAAAGTGAAAATCACCGGAACTACCAACGTAATCATCGTAAAAATTAATTTAAAGAAAATTTACTGGAGATATTTTAGCATGAAAATTATACCTAGAAAAAATGGTTTAAAAAATGAAGTGAATCTCTCTTTCAGGAGTCTGAAATTTTAAAAACTTTGTATCTCCGCAACTGTTAAAAATATCTCATCAGTCCTGATACTCGTTTTTATACCCCATATCATTCATATCAACCTTTCATTCGTCAATTAGGTTTCAACAAAATTTCTACCCTTTATAGAGATACACAAAAAAATTAAAATTTGCAAGCCCTTGAAATTTCTGGCACTATATATTTCAGAAACAGTTTGATATATTCAATAACTCGTTAGGACCTTTGTAGGAGACTTTATTTCAATTGTTAAGTTTCATCAGAAACTCCTAACCGGTCAAAAGTTAGAAGCATAAATAAGCGGAAGACCATGTGGATAAGACTATTTGAAGGCAATCCTTTCCTTATGAGAGTTGTAGCAAAACGTCCAACATCAAAAAATATAAAGTTGAATTTTCTGAATCTGTTATATTTATATCCGTAATAATCATAGAATCTTTTCGATAAAGCACATCAAGAACTGTTTACTGCTTGTGTTACCGTGAATTTTTCACTTCTGAAGAGGAAGGCGCAAAAGCTAACATACATTTCAATAATTTCCTCATTCGTTCAGCCACTTTCGCCAGAGGAATATTTGAGAAAAGTTCATGTTTCTGAATAAGGGTGGCAACAACTTGGGAGCCTCGATTATACAAAACAAGCACTCGTATATACTCTCAGCGTACCAAAAAAATATTTGCTTCAAAATTCTGGATATTCGCAAGATTTACATTGAGGGATGATTATATATGAGAAGAAAATTTTGAGCTGATGAGCGGTTCATAATTGGGTTTTTTAGATTCTCCGAATTATCCACAAAAAACTTTGTAAACTTGATGGTTAGACCTTGGACGGGAGCCATAACGCTGCAAATATGATTAGAAAACTTTGTAGGGTTTTATTTAAAAATAGCTCATTGACTCATTATTAGTCTTAGCTTATAAGACAAATGAATAAGTTTTTTGGACTGATTGCTATTTATCAATGCGAGAAACATGGACATAAAATTATAAAAACTAAAGTATACTAAGTCATGCTCTTAGCGGGGCAAAAAAACCTTCAAGCAGTTAGTTTTGCGAATTTAAATCAATTAACTACGCCCACATTAAAAGTTGGATGTTTTGTCCGAATTTTGGTACATCAATTGAAACTCCTAATAACTTTTGGGTCAAAAATTAAATCAACCACCCATTTTTGCCCCGTTTCGCCCTGTTACAGAAATAACTTCATCGAAAGTTTTCGTTTAACTAAACAAATCGAATTTTCACTTGAATGCGTCCTCTATTCCTACAAAATCGTTCATTGAGTTATCGCCAAACAATATGAGTGAGTGAAATGTGTCCCGGTGAGTGGCTTTGACTAATCCATCAAAGTTTTACGATCGGGTGAATGGGACGCACTGAAATTCCATAATAAAATCCTTTTATGTCATTAATTGCTGTAGGTTAATTACGGTTCGGACATAATAATAAAAAGTAAAAGTTGTGCAACGAGCTAGCATCGATATTTCGTATCGAAATACTTAGTAGAGTTCAATGATATTCATCACTTGGTTTGCCAAATTACATTTTCCTGTAACACTTACCCTCCAAGTTCTGGTCGTATCCTTTGGTGAAGAACAACATGGCCTTTGCCGCCCTTTCTGGCGTCTTTAGCAGCCCTTGACGATCAGGATTTTCGCCAAGAGAACCCAACAGAAGCCGATACGATCTGGACATTTCCGGTAACATTGCCTCCCGTGTTGGAGGTTTATGATCCAGCTCTAGATCGTGGTGAAAAGTGCAGTTTTCATGACCTGCAATTGAAACGTTAGCTCTAATTACTTCGCTTCAAGGCTGCACCTGGTCATGACTGAAGCAATGAAAAGGTGTTCAAGGTTCTGCATCACTTGGGATCTGCATACCTGGTGTTGTTGATGTTCGAGGAGTTTTTGGTGTTCCTGGTGCTTCAACATCTTCCAAGTGGTCCCACGTCCGCTGTATCACTGGATGAAAACTTTTGTTCTTTTTGGCTGATTGGTTCTCACTGTTGTTGCAGCTTGATCCATTGGTTGTTGCCATTCTAGATCTTCTTGATCAGCGATTTGCTTCTAAACTTTCTGGTTTATTAGTATTTGTCGCTGTTTTAAACGACTGTAAACGAGATAAAAAAGAAGATGAACATGTTCTAAGCCGATCGATTTTACATAGAGTGTTTGGAAATTTTCTTCCAACTGAGAATAGGTTTTTTTTTCATATAAATAAAGGTCGAAACATACTTTATGTTTGATATACAAGGAGTTAGAGTTCTTTATGCTAATTTTCCATTTCAATTTGACACTATAAAATATTAAAGCTTGAGTGAACTCGACGCATTGAAGAAATAATGCGTTTTTTTTCTCACTTTTTACTGTTGATATTTCGAAAACAGCTGGTCTGAGATGTTTGGACCAAGATACATTGTTTGTTCAGTATTGACGTGGAAACAAAATAACTCATTTGAAATGTCCGTATACACGGTGGCAATAAAACTGGAGAGTTTAAAAATGTTACTCCAAAATTTAACCTATTTAAATTTGCTTTAAAAAATCAAACACTAAGCACCTAGTCCTATTTTCGCTCGTGCAGTTAAAGCATTCTACGCTATTTTAAGGACACACTGTGCATGTTTTACATCCCATACATTTTAAACTGTTATTGACTTTTCTGAAAACTGTTGTTCAATAGCAATTTTAACATTACGATAAGTAAGATTTCCACAAAATCCAGTTATATGCGAATGAAATCGATGTTTTACCAAGCGTTTAAAAAAAAGTTCGTTACTTTTCAAACCAATGGTCATATTTCCATCTTGAATAGTTTTGCAGATTGCAATGAAATTGGCGACCGGAAAACAAAATTTTCTAATAAAATTTTGACGATTAATCAATGATCGATCAAGCAAAATGTTAATAATTATTAAGAAACAAAAGGTGCTATTTGCTCGCATTTTTCAACTGTTGCAAATTATTTATTGATGAGAAAGAAATGTTACGCAAAAGCGGGAATGTATGGTATAAAAGACTTATTATTATTAATTATTAATCGAATTATTAGACTTATTAATCGAATGTCTGCAAGCCATAAAAGATTATCAGAGCAGATGCTAAATTAGACTTCCTTTATGGTTTACTATTCGATAAAATGTATGATTTTATAGAACAAATATGTTCGACAATGACGTTAATTATTTTAGCTTCTAACAATTGTTAAATATACAGGGTGTCTCATTTATCTCTAGATTGGCCAGTGACAATTAAACTCTTTTGGATAACCATTGCATCTGCGAAACTATTAAAGATTCTGCAGCTCAAATAGTAGATATCTACATAATGTTTTGAAAATCTTGGAAAAACATTGTTTGCACACCCTGTATAAGAATCAAGTACCAATTAAAAAAATTGATGAAGAGCAATAAAAAAAATTGAATTTGCAGAATGAATTGGACGGAAATCTAATTAACCTTGTAAATATTGCATTTCCATAAACAACTGCAATTGTAAGAATTAAATAAACAACAGTACTTGTAAATGAAGTTTTTTTCCAGAAAAATCAATTATCGGTTGAAACAGAATTAATCTACAGGATGCTCAAGTTTAAATCGTGAACAATTAAACCGTACTTTGTATTTGCAATTATAACGAAACAATGTACTTTTTTATAAGATTATTTTACAAACTTCTTCTAGTCCTCCTTCTAGTCCAAATTTGAGACCATTAACTTTTTTAAAGAATTTATCAGTTTAATAAAATTATGTCTTTTACGTTGATACAGAAAGCCGGAAACTTGATTGTGTTTTAATAAAGCAAAACTGATGAAAACCATGCATAATATTGTGGAAGAAGAGAAACTGTGGATCTAACAAAAGAAGCGATATTTGCAAAATTTTTGCATATTTCTACTTATCGTATCTCTCTTTGGTTGGCTCTTTAAAAATTTCTTTTAATAGCTGCACCATTCGTCAACGAAAACAATCATATTACTATGCAACATTTAGAAATACATCTGAAAAACTCATTTATATGAATTCAAAAAAAAAACATTATTTTGTTTAAATAAATATAATTTTCATTTGATAAAATGTCTGCAACAAGTAGCTACCCAAAAACCAGAAAGAACTCATCAGGTAGGTATAACAAACTTGGCTACTTCTAGTTGTCGGCACGAATCAAACGGTGGCTAATTAACAATAAACAAATAGTGACAGTTCCAAGGTTACCTTTTGTTAACAATATCACTACCCAATAGCACTGGATGGAAGAAATCACGTGCCGGATGAAGTCGCGATATGAAAGTGCGCGTTCCAACGGAACACAAGCCGAGATCGAACTGGTAAGCGCACTGTCGGCAACAGAATTATATCCCAAAGCCGATTAAGTTTCCCTTCTTGGGGAAGGTGGATGGATTGACTTGCTGAATTGCCTTTAAAGCAACCGGGATAATTTTCAGCGAAAAATCAACATTCTGGATGCAGCTCAGGTCATAAGCTTGGGGCCTTGAAACAACAGATCAGAAAAGAAGCGATGTTGTGAACCGCCATAAATACATTTAGATTAGGTATGGAATGTTGACAATTAAAGAAAGGAGATAAGGCAGTTGACAAAAACTTCTGAGGAAAGATGTGAAGAAGGACGCTTCCAACATTTTGGTAAATTCGGAATGTTACAGATTTTAAATCCACAATTTTTCCAAATTTTTGAGTATACATAAATATGCGCATATTTTATGCTTCAAATTAAAATATTAAATAATGCTTACTTACAATTATACTTAAATGGAAAATCTGCATTACCGTGAAGAATATCAACTATTTAACATTTTGGTTTTATTTATACGAGCCTGTTTGCTACAACTTTTATATAACATTATGCAACACTCTGTATATGTATTTCAATCAACATATGAAAACAATTGTTTCGAATTAAAGTTACAAAATTAAGTTTTTCAAACGTTCATTAATTGGGTAAATTGCAAAGATGAATGAAGTAAAAAAAGCTAATTAATTTATTTGTGTTATATTTAAAACCGGTAAGCCCATTGTTATTCATGGGAAACAAGACACATATGTTTTGTTTCAACGCTACTTATGCGAAAATCAAGGTAATTATGAGCATTTTATTAAATTAAAATTAACTATCAAACGAAAACAAAAGGATTATTTTAATTGATGAATTTTTATTAATCGCAATTTAAAACAACGCTTTTCTGAAGTTTTAAATATTATTCTTAATTTTTGATGAAAATTGTCTAAGTTTTGCGAACGAATTAAAACGAGCATGTATATATCTCTAGCAATGCGTATAGGGTGATACAGGGTGTATCCTAAAAGGTTGGAAAACAAATTACGCAGTGAATTCTTTAGGAAAGATTTTTTTTTCACAGAATTTTCCTTGAGAAATAGTTCGCATAATTTTAGACTATTAACTTTCGATCGTTAGAAGGTAATGAAATTATTTTTTAAACGGGGTTTAAATTGATAATAGCAGTTGAACATTTAATTCAATTACTCAATTTTACTTATTAATAATCAACGAAACATAGATAATATAAAACAATCGACTCCACTAAAACTTTTACAAGCACAACCGAACTAAACAGGAAAAAAAGTGTAAGACAGTAGATTAGTAGATTTATAACTATTATTTTATTTTTATTTATAAACTTTATAACCCAATATAAAATACATATGGAAACACAAGGACAGAAATACCTGAAAGATCCTTTTCCGAAAGATATAAAGAATATTATTGTGTATATTTTCCTGGCTGTATTTCAATTTAATTTAAATGAAATTCCTGGGTTCCAGTCAATTTTATGAACTGATGATGGTGGAGAAAGACACCGAAACGTATTTGTAATATGATAAAATAATAAACAATAAAATTGACAGAAACCCAGAAATTTCATTTAAATTAAAGATTATTGTTATAATTAAAAAAATTCTCAAAATGTTATTTCAAGATCAATACATTTTTTGTTGCGTTTTCTCATGCATTGGCAAAATTAGGCCATCGGCTTAAGCAACCATTAGATCTACAGCCCTCGTTTTCCTACCACTGGATAGAGAGTTCAAAAACTCATACACGATGTGAAAGTTCAGATGGGAAATACTGGCAGTTTTCACTCAAAAAATAAAATTTAGATATTACTCTTTTAGCTACACGACCAAGAACGTTTCATGTCATCTCAGGAACAAATAGAGCTAGCGCCTTCAATTCTACACCACTGAATAGAGAATTAAATAACTTATTTCCGAAGTCAATCGTTATTTTGCAAATATATGTAGTTTTCCCGCAAAATGCCAAATTTTAATACAATTTTTAGTTTTACGCAAACTTCTTCTTGAAACAATCTTGAAAACAATTTGAGCTAAAGCGGTCGTTTTCTTACTACTGTATCGAGAATTCAGACACCAATTCAGCAAGTCTTCTACCACCGAACTATCAAATCGAATCAACTATACGAATATCAAGATTTTATACCCAAATAATGTCTTCAGGAATCTATATCTACATCTAGAATGTTTGACTTCTCGGAAGTACAGGTAGTGTTCACGTGAAATGCGAAATTTTGGCATCCATTTTACTTTAAGGCAGTTTTGGTAAGGTTGGACCATCGGCAAACATGACCCCACTTTTTCGGTCAAATTTCAAGGATCAGTAGTAGTAAACATCTTTATTTCTAAAAAAGGCTATCGACCTATCGGTCTTTCTGCCCTTGTTTAATACATGCAGTCTTAACCTAAATAAAAAACAAATATGAAAATTCTCTTATTCTAGGTTAACAATACTATTAAATAAATAAGATTTCAGTGGCAAGAAGAAATTATTTTATTGTCCACTAGTCCGTTGCGTTTGTAAGTGTTCGAGTAGCGTTAATGTAGGGAAACGGAAGCGGGATTGTCTGGTTGGTCTTGTAAGACAAAGGGGATTCAGTATGGTCCAGTTGTAGGGGTTGTTTGTCCATTTTGTCTGTAGCTGTATGAGTCTTTCCGAGATCTTTGTCATGTTTGTGCCTTCGTATAGTAGTTGGGTGGGGGGGTTGTGTAGTGGGTTTTGGGGGTGTCTTATTCGTGTTATTAGTCTTAGTGCAATTTGTTCTGTTGTTTGTGTATAACGTTTTGTCCTTTCTGTTCCGTTGGTCATGAGTATATGTCCAAAGTCTAGCAAGGGTCTACAAATAGCTTTATATATTTTGGTGGCGGTGTTTGTGCTAATTCCTCTGTCTTTGTAGGTTAGTGATCGGAAGTGTATTTGTTCTCTTTATTGTTTCTGCCCTGATGTTTCGTATGTGTTTAGTGAATTTAAGTTTGTGGTCAATTGTGATTCCAAGGTATTTTACGTCGTTTTTTGGTTGTGTCGTTTGGCCGTCTGCAGTTATTGTAGGGGAGTCAGCGTTGAGTCTGTGGTTTGTGAGCAGAAGTTGGTTTTTTGACGCGTTTGGTGTTAGTCTCCATTTATAAAACCATGTCCTTGTGTTGTTTGTTAGTGTTTGGAGTCTTTGAGCTTGCTCTCTCAGTAGTTTTGTCATGTACAATAAGTGCCGTGTCGTCTGCGTATTGTAATATGTATGCCGATCTGTCGATTTGATTTTTGTCTGGTAAGTTGTAATTGTATATGTCATGGCAGTATATATTGTAGAGAAACGGTGAGAGCGGGGATCCTTGAGGGAGCCCTTGTTCAGGGGAAAAAGAAAATGACAGTGTTTTGTCAATTCGTACTTGTAGTTGTCTGTTTTCTAGTAAGTTCTTTATGGTGTGTAATAGATATGTTGGTGTGTGTAGTTTGTATAGTTTGTATAGTAAGCCTCTATGCCAGACACTGTCAAAAGCCTTGTTAATGTCCATAAACAGGCAAGCTGTCTTTCTGTCAGTTAGGTGGGTAGTTTGTACATTGTTGGCCAAAATAAAGAGCGGATGAACGGTCGAGTGATGCTGTTTGAAACCAAATTGGTAGGTAGGTATATACTTTCCAACCACTTTTTCAAGCCGCTGCTTCATTATGCATTCAAAAATCTTGCCCAGTACTGGAAGCAGTGTAATTGGTCTGTAGTTGCTCGGTTGTGTATTGTCCAGTCCATTTTTGGGTATAAGGATTATTAAGCCGTTTTTTCATGTTTCTGGGATTCTGCCATTTGTGATGCAGTTGTTCAATTCAGTTAGGATCATTCAAGGATCATTTGAGCTACATCGCTCGTTTTCTCAGTCTATCTAGCTAATATGAAAATTTAAAAAATGCTAAAATAAAGTGAATACTGAGTTAGACAATAGTGGCTTTAAAAAGAGCTCAGTTTCAAACATGTCGCCATCTTTTTGCTTATATTTCAGAAACAAAAAGAGCTAGAACCCTGGTTTCCACACTCCTGGATAGAGAATTATACAACACATTTATCCAGCTAAAGATCCCTTTTAAAACAGCGAGATATTGACATGTTTCACACGGTAAACGGAAGTTAACAGTTTTCTTACTTTCGCAAAGTTGAGTCTGCGGTTCAAACATGTCGCCGTCTTTTCCATCATATCTCAGGAACTATTTGAGCTGCAGTGCTCATTTTTCTAGCTCTGAATAGTTGATTCAACACCTTATTTGCCAATTAAAAAAAAATCTAAAAAGTTAATGGTGACAGTTTTCACAAAAAGAAATTTACGGTTGTCTTCATTTCCAACCATTATCTTACACCCTGTATATTCTTGAAATTTGAAGATTTGCTAAGAGCCCAATATTCACTTGTTGAATCGCTGTTAGCAATATTTATTTTGATACAATCCGTCTGATCTTTTCCTCGCTAATGTTGAGATTGATAATATGTTTCTGGCAATTTCTTCGTTTATTCCTGCATTCCAAATTGATTTTTTTGAGAACGTTGATAAATACCAAGAAATGACAGTAAACGAAACACACCTGAGAACTTTATTATTAAATCCATAGAATCATGCAACTGGAATAAATTAGTTTTTTCAAAAAAATCCGAAAAGGGTGTTTGTTTAGAGGTTTGTTTAAATGCTCATTTGGCATGTCGAACGGTGCGAGCCTTCACTAACGTGTATTTAAAAAATTGGCTAAACATCTCACACAGTTCAAGAATGATAACGAGAAAAAAGGTTTCAGATTATTCTAATTCACTCTGTGAAAACAGAGTCCTCGTGTATTACAGCCAGCTTTACTTGTGCTATAAACTAGCCTGATGTCCTCAAAAAATTAAACGCCTGTTTAATTTATATCATGCACATTAATTTCCTTAGAATTAGAATAAATAATTTCCCCAATTTGCATATGAAATGTTTTAAGTGATATCTTTAGCACCTGCGACATTTTTGACGTGTTTGACGAAACTTTTAAGCAGCTTTCTTTTGTAGTTCAATAGACGGGCTAAGAAATGGAAATATGAGATGATTATTTCTGGAAGGTTACAAAAATCGAATGAAAACACCAGCATGAATATTCAGAGATTGTTAATTTGAAAAATCAATGGCTTAGAAAAATAGACCACTTAAAGATGATTTAACTTGCATTGTGGATCTTCGGTTTCAAAAATTAACTTGCTAGATTGACGAGGCGGTGAAACAACAAGAAACAAGAAACTGCTTAGAAGTTTAAGCACTTTTGTAGCGGAAGTGCACTTAAATCTGCAAATTATCGTGTATATTGAACCGAACAATTGAAAACAACCTCTAATAATTATAGTTTTTTGAAGTCTGACTAGGATTAAGCATTCTCTGTAGCGTCAGTGAAATGAATTGAATCCAACCAAACCACAGCTGAAGAAGAAAAAATGATCATTGACAAAACAAATCGAATAATGCAAATATTCCTAATAACACGATAAAACTAGTGGTTAAATGGTGCAATGTTGAAGTGTGCTTGTTCAAAGACAAGGTCTCAATCAATTAGTACGGTTGATCGCGCTCCAGCCTTTCAGGGTTACGCCACGCTCTGCAGGATGTTCTTGAAACCATGTAAAAGACCTTAAATTGAAGACATCACGTAAGCCACTTTTTCGCTTTGGCAAATATCGATATTCGCAATAGAATCGATGGGGAAACACGTATAAATAAATTTGGCAATCGATTAATTGATACCACAAGTTGAACTTGCGCTTATTGACAAAATCAGTGCTCAATAATATTGTGGCCTGATACTATCAATTAAAGTTTTGAAAATTTGGTGATTTTTTGCATTTTGAACGGATCTAGCTCTGAGCTGATGAGTAATTTATTTAGGTCTGCTACTTTTCCTTCAGTCTTGAAGATAAAGGGTTTTCTAATAAGGAGCATAAGTTTTTAAATTGAAATAAAATCAATACAAGTACAAGTCCACCCCAGCTTCGACTACAAAAGTAGATTGGACGGACTTAATTTTCGATGGTTTTCTACAATAAATCGGTTCTAATTTCAGCAATGCAGCACCAGTTCAACATTTATTTTCAACGTGTCAGTAGTTTGATGTTTGTGCTTATAGACCAAAGACTTCCAATATACCTACAAAAAATTCTAGTGGAGTTAAATGACAACATGTTGCATTTCTGTAAACTATTGATTCACCAAACTTTTCTCGTTCAAACCACAAGTTTCCCAAATCAATTTCGTCCAATTTTGGCCACAAAATACCTGTTAACACAGATCGATAGCGCTCATCATTTACAGTAACCGAAATACCAGCTTCATTTTGAAAAAATATGGTGTAATAATGCCTCAACCCGGAACAATAACTTTTCCTGGATGCAAACATAAATGTCTTTTTGGGACAATTTTGTTTATCCGCAAAAGAATTCCACAAAGAATGTGCTTCGTTTGAAAAGATTATTTTTGTCTGCTCAAGCTGCTCTGAAGCCCAATCTGCAAACAAACGATTCTGTGGATGGTCAAAGGTTTTCAGTTCTTAAGTCAACACTATCTTGGAAGTAATTAAACCTAACTCTTTCTGCAGAATTCGTAAGTTGTGGTCTGTGAAAAGTGTATTTCTTGTGAACGTTGTGGAATCGACGAATTTCGAACTTCAGCAATACTTACTCTTAGGGCATCAATTTAACTTCTTGCAGTAGGAGGTCGTATTGATGGCTTAGTATCGAGTAAAGTGTAATCACACTCAAATGTATTAAAGATCCGACAAATAGCAAGCACGGAAAGACGATTATGTCTTCCATAATTTTCACAAAACAAACGTTGAATTTGAATTAAAAAAAAACAGTATTTTGATAAACCTTTTGGATAATTTACAAGTGCTCTGCAAGCGTGTATAATATCCCTATTGGAAAATCCTTTATTTACACTCCCTACTTTTTTCTATCCACTGAACTCCATCCCCTTTTCCTTAGATTTATTTAATAATTTGTCTAGGAACGTTAATGTCCACTTTTCATTTATTATACAGGTACGTTCGTATTCATTGAGTCCAGTTATAGCCGTAAAGAAATCGAACAATGCATTCTGATCGAAAAAAATTAGGAAAATCATATCTTTTCTGGCAAACAAGTAAATTTAACCATAAGTACCAATGTTCACAACAAAAAATCAAAAAAGAATTGATTAAACAAAACTATAATATAAAAAAACAACAGTTTATCTTATTTTTTTCATGATGAACTTTTTCAATTAAACGCTATTGAATGTCTGCGACTCAAGCTGGACCTTTCTGTAATTTCAGGAAATGAAAAATTATACCGCCTGATTCATCACCATGTGTAGCTCCTCCTTAAAGCTGGTGACTGTTTCTTGTAATTTTCAGTGAACTAGCAAAATCAAATGAATCAAATGGGTAAAGTTAAAGGGAAACCCCATTTTCCTAGAACAGAACATTAGTATTTTCCGTGAATCTTTGAAGCAGCTGCTTCAGATCGTGATTATTGGGTTAAATTCTTAAATGGTAATTATTGAGAAGTAGCTAAAGAGTTACTCATCAACCAACCAAACGTCGGTCCATTAATAATGACTACTGATGATAATTGCTTTAGGGAAATCCTGGCTGGGGTCTTATTATATGTTCAATAATATGGTTTTCATTTCATTACATTCTCAAGTAAATGTAGTTAAATAAAATTAAGCTGTTAAGCGCAACTCAGCTTTTATTTTTAGAGGTTTAGGAATTTCGACTGATGTTCGTTTGTTCAGTCGTAGGGATGTGGGTCCAGATAGCGTTCCATTGGGACAACCAACTAAAACCATTTCTCCTAACGTCTCAAACCAAACCATTTGGGACCCTCGATTACACAGATGCATTTCTTTATTTGTTCACAGTATGTGGAAGTTGTCTGGTTTGCCTGCTCGGTAATCAATTTGATATACAGGGTGTCCCGTAAGAACAAAAGGGAACTGAGACATTCTCTGGCTCAAATGAAGACCATATGACCCAACTTTTAGCAAGAAAAAATCTCCCGCTACTCTGCTATTGAAGTTCTTCAAAAATATTATGTTTTTTGAAATATCGAGATTTTTTGAAAAGTACGATGGATTTTAATGAAACTCGCTGTGAAATTATCCCAATGTAAGAGTCATGTTTCGATGAAGCAACCGAGTTCTAGTCAAGTGAGGACTTGAGTGTCTTGGTACAAAATCTACCAGAACTTTTTATTTGGTAGCTGGAATGAACCAATTTTCTTGTGTCCCCGGATTAATCCAATTGTTTGTAAATATATCGATCGGTCCTACTTTTAACTACATTTATTCATTTCATTCATGAATCGCCGATCGATAGAAATCAATGTTGCGCCCAAACAAATCGCGATTTATGAATGGTTGGATCTATGCCAAAGTTCCCTTCAGGATGACATGGATTCGAGTTAAACATTTTTAAAGATTTTTATAAGCAGAAGGGACTTCAAAAAGCACAAGTTGTGCCTTAATTGATCCGAAAACGTTTGTTTGGGAACAGCTCCTCACTAATAACTAAGCAATAGAGTAGAATAATTTAAATGATATAAAAAGAGGTCATTAATATTCTTGACAAAGTGCAGTTTTGTTAAGGATTTTTTACACTTTAGCTAATTATTAAATTAATTAAAAAAAAACGATTATTATCGATTTAATTTCCAAACCTGTTTTCGTTCAAAGCAACTAAAAGCTCTATTATTAAAAATTAGTTTGGGTATTTTTTCATGCAGAATGCATGATGCAACATTCCAGGTTGTTGAACACACTTGACAAATTTTTGGGAGCAACTTTTTCAACATCATTCAATTGCTATTTTTAAAAACTTATTGCAAAAGACCCGACGATTATTAAACAAAAACCCTTTTAATTAATTTTTTTAATTCAATTTTAATCAGTTTATTCAGTGTAGTTTTTCGGTGCTAGTGGCACAATACTCAACTGAAAATAGTCTCACTTGTAAAATCTACAAATTCTCGTTCATCTTAGTAAAGCATGCATGTAAAACCCATAAAACTTATTCGGTAAGTGTCATTGAAACGAGGAAAAAACAAACACGTGATACGGATATTGCTCTTACAAGCTACGATAATGATCTGATTAAGGTTAATGATAATAATTAAGCCAGGAAAACACAATTACCTGTCTCTGTTCGGATTGGAATTTTATTTTATATGATTTAGCAAGATCGCAAAAAGTTAAGAAAGAACGTTCACTACAGGATAAGGATATGGGTAAATCGGTTATTGTGCAAATAGAAAGAAACGCTGATAAAGGTGTACACTGTTTCTACAGATCCAAATGCTATTTATTTAATGTACTTATTAGAAAATGTAAACGTTTTTCATTTTGTTCAATTTTTTTATGTCGTAATTTACTTTGATGTTTTTTCCTTTATACCATTTTTTACATTTTATTTTGGTGATTATCAATTGAAAAAATCGCCTTTTTCGGTTTAAATTTGTAATACACCATTTAGCCTCATATATCTTTGTCATGAGTGAGAATAAAATTTAGTACCGCATTCTTAACTGCTTATTTATGTTTTCTTCACATATAAAGATTTTTTATTTCTTCAATCTCTACTTCCTCACTCCTCGAAGAATGCTGAAGTAATAACTATGTTCTATATTAGTTAGTCATGTGGCACACAGTGGCGGGTCGTGGTCAATTTTCCAAATACATATGCTTTAACTTTTGTTCTTAACTTAGTTGACCGTTATGCTAGAGATGTGACTGCAACTTAATGAAAAACAATAAAATTTTTGGTATTATCAGAACCGTCTGATGTAAGTAGGTACAGATCTGAAAATGTGCTCATCTCAGGCACTCCCAGGGTCCGATTTCGAGTCTTTTACCTCCTATCAGCTAGCTTTAGCCTGAAAACTACACTCCCGAAACATGTACTTGTATTTTACACAGATATAGCCATTGCAAGTTTTCAAATTGTCACCCTGTATATTATTTCACTTATATCATCATTATGCTCTTGTTCGGAAATATATTGGGTGTTCATTATGGAAGAATTCCAAATGGAAGAAGCACCACTGGTCATATACATGGTGATCAACGATCTTTACGAAGAGCGCGATTCATTCATACGATGAAAAATTGTGCCACTATGTAGTTGGTATTGCTCTATCGAGCTAAAATATTTTCAGCAATGCTACTTTGCGATTTATATCGAAAAGAACCTAAAATTTCGATAATTTAAATTAGTCAGGGTGTTATGAAATTCGTCATTTTAGCTAAAGATAAAATAGACTCCAATTGTATTTTTTCAATGAAACACCCTGTATTTTAGTCCATGTTCGGGAAGACCATTAAATTGCCAATGAAATTGTATATCACATTCCTATACCTAAAGCGTCAAACTTCCGAAAACAAAAGACATGTTTGCAAAAATTCGAATATTTTTCATTATCTACCTATCTATCTTTTTTACAACTATGTCACAAATATTTCCATTTTTTTCGCAAATTTTACATTTTAGGTTTGGAAACGATATATTATTTCACAGGAAATATATTGGTCTTTCCGAGCATAAACTAATATACAGGATTGGATATGGATTTGAAACATTGCAATTGGAGTCGCTTTTACTTGTATTCAGAAGATCACCAAATTCAAGACAGCCTGTATAATTAAGAACAAATTGCTGTATGTGAGTCTCAAGTACAAGGCTTTTCTAGTCCAGAGCCAAAATTGTAATATTCCATGGATCCAAATCGCGTTGCAATACGAAATTTCTTGGGGCATATTTTGATTAAAAAAATATGTTTATTATTTAATATTTCTGAAACTGCTTTAAATAGTGAAGCAGATGTAATTGGATTTATAAGACCAACCTAAGTGTGCAACAATATATAGGGTGTCAACATAAACAGCATCGTCGCATTGCTTAAAATATTTTAGGTCGATAGAGCAAATCTGATTACTTACTTGTATAACTTTTCAGCGATCGTGCATCAATTTGCTGTACAAATCTAATACACCCTCGACCGTGAATCACCCCGTATAATTGCATTCTGCCTCCAATTTATTTCATGTTTATGTTTCTTATTTCGAATTTCTGATTTTCTTTGTTTCGAAGTGCAAAAATGCTGATTTCCAATCTTCTATTTTTTGATTGCTTAACATTATCATTATGCATTATGCAAAAGTTACCATCTACATAGGTCATAAATAAAATTGAGCAAAAACGGCATCTTGCGTCAGATTGAAGCGTTGAAATACATATCTACTACTAATTTATAGGATATTTGTTTAATAAATCACACTATGCTCAAGGCAAGGATCTAGATCTTGCCCGATACGACTTTGTTCAATTTTTATATAAAATTGTACGTGTTTGAGTTCGAAAAACACAATTGCTAGTTTAATTTTATAGCCAATTTTTATGTTGCATGTTGAATTAGTTAGTTAGCAATAATCCACTATCAAATTCCCTACATTTTTTTCAATTACAGTATTTTCCGGTTTGTTTTATCAAACGCCCCACGATAGTCAGTAGTACTTACTTTATGTAAGAACAATTTAAGTCAAGGTTAATAGTAAAATGCAGGTACTGCATTTATTTATCAATTAGTCGCTATTAATACACCTATTCTTTGTCATTTGAAAATTCCAATAGTCAACTAAATTATTGTATAACCTAGATTTTTCTTTGGCAAAAAACGATAGTCGTTATTTGAAAATAATGATTCAATTAATGGCCTTTACAGGATACGGATCTGATCGACTGATGTGGAACAGTTTGAACCAAAAATTTTCGTTATTGTTGGGATTTCTCATTATTTACCTACGCTCTGATTCAATACAATAAATTGTTGCATAATGCTTCCTCTAGCCCTCTTGCCATTATTTTTCCTAATTAGTATCAATATTTGTGGTCTTTTATAGTTGCTTTGCTATCTTTGGCATAACAGCTTGTTGATATTACATCGGGGTTTTCAGCTGAGGGTCTCGGGAATGATACGTTACTGTTTACGTCAATTATTTCAATAAAAACTATTATTTAAATTCTGTTTTGTCTATGTGGACTGTTCTCTGCTTCGCGTTTCAGTAAAAGTAGAATTCGACCGAAATAAAAAATCTTATCAAATTACTCGGGTTCTAATTATTGCCCTCAGAGATAACAGTTCGAAGCTGCTAAATCCGGTGATTTTGGAGGCCAATAAGAAAAACAAAATTGGTAAAAAGTCAGAATGTGCTGTGAAGGTTTGCTTCTAAGGTTTTGGGCCGAAATTGTAATCACTTGTAAATTGTAAATTTTTGTAATTGAAAAGTAATTAAAAAAAAATTAAAATAAAAAAAACATCATTATGGTACGGTCAACTGGTACGGTTTGCAAATTTTTTAAAAATATTGTAATCATATAATGCGTTTTGCATGATTCTTATCAGTAAATGTTACTCTCCAGCAAGCATCGGCTTCCTATAAACGAGGTTACAGTTTTTTCATAACAAAAAAATTGACTAGCCACTTCACCAGCAGATTTCATTATTTCACTACTACGAATAGAGGAAAAGTTATTAACCTTAAATTGACTATGATGCGGCCTTGAGAAATATTTTTTTGCTTGCTTGTGTTTAGACTTTTGCAAATCCGGAAGTCGAAGGAGTGTACAAACAAACGAAGCTTTTTTCAACAGTTACAAGGTATTATTAAAAATAATAAAATTAATAAATTAACGGAAACCGGAAGTTCTTTAACAATGAGTTTCTACTGTTTACACAGGGTGACCTAATTTAAGAAGATGCCTTTTTACATATACATTTTTTTGGTTTGAAAGATAGTAAAGACCACAAGTTGAAACGAGCAGCATGTTTACTCGCAAACTGGAAACATTCGAAATAATTTCCTTAGGAAATATGGTAGGTAAAATTTGTTTGGAAATGCTTAAAACCGAACAGCATAAACTGCGTTTCATTATTTCTTTATCTTAACTGGGATGTAGATATAAAGGGTGTTCCAATAAGAACGACGGATTTTAATGTTAAATAAAACGCATATATTTGTGGCGTAAGTTTGAAACATTTATTGAAAAATGAAGTACACCTCACGAGGTTATGAATGGAATAAGACATGGAACAAATGACCGCGTCGGCTTTGCTGGCACAGACGTGCTCTTTTCATGAAATTTTCAAGGACTGTTGCGCATAAATTTTGCGGTATTTCAGAGATACAGCCTTGAATTTCATCTTCTAAGGCTTCAATCGTTGTTGGTTTGTTGACATAAACTTGTGACTTTCAAAAACCCCAAAGAAAAGAGTCCAAAGGAGTTAAATCGCATGATCTGGGCGGCCAATGCCGATTCCAAAACGAGAAATAACACGACCAGGAAATGACTCGTGTACTAATTCAACAGTTTTCTCTGGCTGTATGGTATGTTGCACCGTCCTGTTGAAATCACATGCTGTTGAGACCCACCTTTTGCAATTTTGGCTCAAAAAAGTTAGTTAACATCTCACGATAACGAACACCACTCACGGTTAATGCTACACCAACTGCATTTTCGAAGAAAATAGTCCGATGATGCCTCCAGCCCACAATGCACACCAAACAGTGACTCTTTTTGGATGCATCTGTTTCTGAACGATCACTCGCGGATTTTCGGAACTGCAATAGCAACAATTTTGTCGATTAACGAAGCCATCAAGATGAAAATGGGCCTCGTCACTAAAGATGATTTTCGTTGAAAAATCACCGTCCAATTGTCGTTGTTCCAAAATCCAATCGACAAAGGCTCTTCGTTGCCCATGGGCTTCCGGCTTTAGCTCTTGATCCAATTCAACTTTGTACGCATGAAGCTTCAAATCTTTTGATAAAATTCGATGCATAGTGGTTGTGGAAACACCAATTTCCTGAACTGGTTGGGCTTTCCTCAACATTTGCATGTACTGCTGCGATATTTTCAGTCGAGCGACCAGGACGAACACGTGATTCTATTTTCGCTTCATTAACAGACCCAGTTTGCTGAAATTTCTTCGTTAATTTTCTCACAGTGTCTTCAGTTGCAGCATTCCGATGGCCCATAATTGTACGCATTTTGCGAACTGTGGCTGCAAAACTTCCACCACTTTGATAATAATTTTTCACAATGAGAATTCGTTGTTGTGTATTGAACAGCTCCATTTTACTTAACCTCCTGCTGTCTCCTAAAGAGCGGCCTTTTTTTAATGTCAAATCATGACACTACAAATGGCGCGAAATTCAAAACCGTCGTTTTTATTGGAACACCCTTTAGTAGCATACAGGGCGTTCCATTCAAAATAAGCGGTATAGAGCAGTCCAGCTTTAGTATGCCCTCAAAATTTCGGAAATATTGTTCGATGTTACGGGCAGCAACCGATATTTGTGGGACACCCTGTAAAAATTGTATCAATGTCCATTCGAAGATTATTTTTGGCTTGTTCAAAATGTACTACTAGCAAAAATCTATCGGTCTGCTAAGCAGTAAGTTATTGACTTTCAAATCGATTAAACAATGGTGTAAATGGTGGGAACGAAAATATTAAATTCTTTTTGAAGAATTGTTTATTTATATTTAAAATTTCAAGACAAAATTCCACATTAGAATGCCCATTTACATAAAAACGACTCTCCAAATGACTCTGGTAATAAATTGGAATTACAAAAAACCTATCAGGCCTTAGCAGTAAAAGCAAAAAACTTCCAGTTTCCCTAAAACAACGAAAAACGGTTGAGATTGCGAAAGAAAATGCCATCAGCTGGGCAGGGTTAATTTGTGACGTCTTTGAGGTAATTGATTGACGAAAAAGGAATATGTGGGCGTAATGACTAGATGGAAAAGTCATTACATTGAAAATCGCATTGAAAATAGCTCGGTTCCTTTTTCTTTTCTTTTCCCGGTGATTTATTCCGAGGTTCAATTGCGGTAAACATTTGAAAACAGCATTTTGTCTTGAAAACATTGGTGGCATAATAAAACACTATTCAGCCCTAAATATTTAAAGATCTACTTTTCCCGATTTTTATCAACAGATAATTTATAAACTTGCGTGCATAGAAATCGGCCCACTGTAAACTTTTGACTTAACTATCTTTTTTTTTTTAAACTATTCATCAGATCGAAAAAAGAAATATGCTGTTTGAAAGACAATTTAATATGCTTTAATGTGAGTATAAGTTTATCAAGAAGGCTTGTCGTTTACATGCGTAGCAAGCGGTAAACCAATGAAACGTGTTTATGTGGTGATTGTAACGAAAATAAAATATTGTCAAATAGTTATTGCTTTAATCGAAAATGGACTTTTTCAGTCAGCGAGCTGTTGCTAGACAATTGGATGTGACACACGCAGCAGTTCGAAGAGTGTGCAAACGTTATGATGAGACTGGATCCTTTCATAGGCGACCTGGAACGGGCAGAAGGCGATTTACAACCGCTCGTGATGACCGCTTTATTGTGCCAACAACGTTCGTAACGCCGTTCAAGTGCAACGACAGCTCCGTGAGGTGCGAGGAGTGGCTATTAGTCAGTGGACACTAAACGAAGACTGCAGGAAAATAACCTGACCCCTAAAACACCTGCGATTGGTCCAAAACTTACTCCAGCTCATCGGCAAGCTCGCCTGCGTTTTGCATGGGATCATCTGAATTGGACGTTGGAACAATGGGGATTTGTTCTGTTCTCAGATGAGACCAGAATATGCCTCCATCGTACCGACCGAAGAAGGAAAGTGTACCAAAGACAAAAGAAGAAAAAAGAAGAAGAGAGCGATTTGCAGATTGCTGCTTTGAAGAGCAGAGTGCTTATGGCGGTGGTTCCTGTATGGTCTGGGGTGCAATTTCTATAGGAGCACGAACCGACCCTGAGTTCATTCGTAGGGGCGACCGTGTTCACGGAAGAAAGAGGTTTAACGGCTGTTAGATATATCGAGGAGATTTTAGCAATTCATGTGGTACCTTACGTCGACTACATTGGAGACGAAGTTACCTTTATGCATGACAATGCCAGGCCGCACACCGCAAGAATCGTGCAAGATTACATTGCAGAAGTCGGTTTTTGCGTTATGGAGTGGCCAGCAGTACAGTCCCTGATCTAAATCCGATCGAACGCTTATGGGATGAGCTAAAACGAAGAATTCGAGCTAGACTTCATACCCCAAACTCGATCCCAGAGCTTATTGTTTTAGTAGAAGAAGAGTGGTTTAACATTCCTTAAGAAACAATAGCAAACTTGATTAGATCCATGCCTAATCGTATGAGAGAAGTTATTAGGGATAGAGGAGGTCATACCCATTATTAAAAAAATAAGTGTTAAAAAAATAAGTTTTAAATTGTCAATAACCCTATTTATGTTAATAATAAAAATGTTTAGTTTGCTTAATGCATTAATTTCACTATGTTAAACATAGGATACTCACAATAATGTATACGCACATTAAAGCATATTAAATTGTCTTTCAAACAGCATATTTCTTTTTTTGATCTGACGAATATTTTAAAAATATATATAGTTAAAGTCAAAAGTTTACTGTGGGCCGATTTCTATCCACGCAAGTGTATGTTCTGAATTTCCTGGGCCGTTTAAGCCATCAACTTTCTGGGCTAAATGCTAAATATTTTCTTGTTTCTATCAATCTTTTTTAAAAAAATTACCAATCTTATCGCCCTGAGTGTTCTTCCTGACATCCTATAAATAAATTCTAATTTTGCATGTAGTTGACTGTTTACTTCCATCGGTTGATTTCTTCTTATTAACCATTTTTTACCAGCAATAGTATAATCTTTCTCAATGCAAATTTCGAAAATGTGTTTACAGGTTTAACCATAGTGAGCATACAGCATTCAACAGTTAATTGATGCGTTTAACAAAGAAATTTTATAAGTTTATGTTATAGTAGTAGTAGTAAACATCTTTATTTCTAAAAAGGCTATCGACCTATCGGTCTTTCTGTCCTTGTTTAATACATGTAGTCTTAATCTAAATAAAAAACAAAGATGAAATTCTATTATTCTAGGTTAATAATCTTATTAAATAAACTTTCCAATTCTAATGACAAGAAAAAATTATTTATTGTCCAGTAGTCAGTTGCGTTTGTAAGTGTTCGAGTAGCGTTGATGTAGGGAAACGGAAGCGGGATTGTCTGGTTGGTCTTGTAAGACAAAGGGGATTCAGTATGGTCCAGTTGTAGGGGTTGTTTGTCCATTTTGTCTGTAGATGTATGAGTCTTTCCGAAATCTTTGTCATGTTTGTGCGTTCGTATAGTAGTTGGGTGGAGGGGTTGTGTAATGGGGTTTTGCGGGTGTCTTATTAGTGTTATTAGTATTAGTGCAATTTGTTCTGTTGTTTGTATATAACGTTTTTGTCCTTTCTGTTCCGTCCATAGTCTAGCAATTGTCTACAGATAGCAATATATATTTATGTTATATTATATCATAAACTCAAAAACCGAGTCTACATTTGAAATATTTTCGAGATAAACAAGGCAAAGTGTAGTTTATTATTAGTATATTTTTATGCCGCATTCAAAACGAAAGGAACACGAGGCTTATTGCTTGATCTTCGTGTGAAAATATATTTACACGAAAAAACGTGAAATATTCGACGTGAAATATAGACGAGATGACCTGGCATCCAGCTCTGTTTCTTCTTTTTAAAACGTTTAATTTACCATTGGATTTCGAAGCATTCAATTTACAATTGTTTTTAAAATAAAGCATACAAGCACAGAAAAGTGTTGATATGAATATTCGTCAAAGAACAGCTAAGAAAAAGAAATAACCATGGAAGTAAACACCGTAATATAATAAAGAGAATAACACAACATAGCCACGAAAACTGCCGAATATTGTCGTTGCAAACGACATCGGAATAGTCCTAATGAACTTTTCGATAGCTAATCTCAAAATCGATCTTTTACCAATTAGGTTTCATCAGAAATTTTAAAATTTATGAAAGAAAACATTTAATTTAGCTCACGTCGTATGCATGAGGCAAACTCACGTCGTGGAGATGTCATAAAGACGTGATAATGGGATGTCAGTGGTGCCTTTTATGACGTTTATTTTTCGTTTAGTTGCAAGGGTAACAACCATTTTTCTTGATCCCCGGGTAGAAAGTACGTACTTTCGTCACTGTTTTCGATGGCGAAAGCATCACTTTTGTCCATTACAATAGCTTTCGCCACGCACCTTTCTGACTCGGTAACTAGCAACGGCGAATTTTCGTTGATAAATCGTTTCGGCCGTTTTGTCAACACTTTCAAAGCCGTTTTTCTCAAAACCTTATACTTTTCCCGGCTAGTTTCACCGAGGATCAAGAAAAATAGTATACGGACGAGAGACAAAGTCAAAGGCCCGCCACTGCGTGCATGACGAATTGAAGAAAGAAGCGTGAGTGAATTCATGGCGCTATTTCCTTTTTATTGCAAACAATGCGCGTGCCAAGTACATTAAAGCTCGTTTATAATGTCAATTTTAGGTAAAAATGGAGCTGACGGTTTTGCAGCAAGCCTTCAATTGTAGTTGGTCTAAAAGATGCCAGTATGTTTAGCGCAGCAAAAGTGTGAAATTTCATTATAATCAACTAAAGAGTTTTTTACCAAATAAAAAGAAAGGCAATGCAAATACGCCAAAAACAATGTTAATGAATTTAATGTAATTAAATAATGTCTTCGTTTTTTATCGGTTTTCTAATTCTTTGTAGCAAATTAGTAATCTACGCGATTACTCTACCGCAAAAGTTAGCTTTGTTTGAATACACAATGGAGTTAATAACTTTTCTGTAATTAATAAAAAACGTTAGTTTGATTAAAGCATTGTAAATAAATAATTAATTGATGATAAATGAAGCAAAAACAAATATAAAATGCACTTGAAAATATCTTCAATCCTCAGGTTTATCTAGAGTTGTAAACATCGATAAAAATCACTCAAATCATGTAAAGCTACATTTCGCCAATCCATTAATATGCTCGCAAATTTTGAGACCATTATGAAATAACCAGGGCACATTTGCCATCCTATCTACATAAATTAAGTAATGCTGCCAATCATCCTTCCAAGTTCATTAAAACCATATGTATTTTTAAAACAAATTATAACGCAAGTCGATAACAGGCGAACCATTGTGCAAGAGGATGCTACAAAACATCAGTGATTTCTTCATAATTTATATGTATTTTAAATGGGCATATGGCAACGACAATAAACACGCATTGAACACGAAAATAGTTTATTACAAAAATAAATAAATAAATACATCACATCTGCAAAATAAATAAACAGATAATCCGTCTCGCTACTGTACATACTACTCTTAAATTAGTAATACCACAGTGAAATACCTAAACAACATGTCTTTCCTAAGTAGTATTGTTCTAGGAACGCTAGAACACCCTGTATTCGTGCTAGGCCGTCGGTGTCGAGTTTTTCCATTGACTAGAAGAAATCTCGTGGTTTTTAGAACATTTTCAGTGATGAAGCGCCAGCTTTAGAAACTCCTCTCTGGTCTTTTGATTGTCACGAAACTCGCCCAGCATGGTCGAAGTGACGGTTTTGCTATTGATCTTCTGCACTCCAGTTGTTCACAGGTGGCGAGGTCTCCTAATGACACACTCTTATGTTTTTAAGTAGTTTTCCATTGTAATCAAAAGCTGTGGACCATCATCAGGAAAACGAGAGCAAATTTTGAATACAATTGACTCGACAAACCTGTACGAGGTTGTTGGAAAAAACTATAACAACCAAAACTTTGTTGTTGGACCCTTTCTTAAAAATTTCCATTTCACATCACACCCAACCATCCGTCACTGGTTTTATTTGTTTCTGCCTTCGTTTCGGAGTATGGCCGACTAATGTCTATTATTCTTCTTTTCCCATTACCGTTTTCCTTACTTGCTTTGTTCCTCCTTTGTGTGTGGTATTTAATATTACGTTGGATGTGTTTTTCGTTTTTTTCTCTCGTTCTCTTTCTCGTGTGATGTCATATTGTTACTGTTTCTTCTGCTTTATGGATTAGAAATTTTTTGGTCTAATTAATTCCAAGTTATGTAATCATATCGATTTCATAGATCTTGTCTAACAAAGTTCCCTTCCTGCGCCTTTCATTGTTTCCTTTCTAAATCCAGTTTTTTGTATGTCTTTGATATTTCATTGGATGTTTGTCTTTGTTTCCTCACGGCAACGAGGTCTTTTCCATCTGTTGTCCTCCACCTACTGTCGTCCTGTCCTATTTTCATTATTAGAGAGAAACAGCTAGCAAGGGTTTTATTGATTTTTTTTTAATGGTTTCACATCACTTTAATTCCATTTAAAAAACCCAAGCATAGTCACGGGTTTTTTGTTTGTTTCTGCTTATTTCAGTAATTTATGCCGCCTATGTCTATAATGGCTTTCCATCTTCGCTTTAACCGCTTTTTCTTTTACCTTTCTTTGGTTCCCCCTTCTATCAGTTTGTGTGTGGCACTTTAATATTCGTGGATGTTTTTCGTTTTTTTTTCCTCCTCGGTCCTCTTTTCTCTTTTGATGGTTCATAATGTTCTGGTTATCTCTCTTTATGGTGAGAATTTTTTGAGTCTTTTAATATTGCAGTTATGGTAATCATATCGATTTTCATAGATCTTTCTTACCGTTACCTTCCTGCGCTTTCATTGTTTCCTTTCTAACCCGCATTTGTATGTCCTTTTGATATTCCATTGACTGTTTGCCTTTGTTTCCTCACCGGACATCTTTTCCATCCTGTGTCCTCCACTACTGTCAGCCTCCTATATTTTCTTATTTAGTGTGTTTTAAATGGATGCTTTGAATGTTTCATTCACTTTATTCCATTTAAACCCCAAGCATAGTCCCACTGGTTTTATGTGTTCTTCTGCGTAGTTTCAGGAATTTATGGCCGACTAATGTTATTATCTTTCAGACTTTCATTCGCTTTAACCGCTTCCTTTACCTTGCTTTGTTTCCTCCTTTCTGATCAGTTTGTGTGTGTGTTCTTTTCAATATTCCCGTCCGTTGGAATGTTTTTTCGGTCTTTTTTCTCTCGTTCTTCTTTCTCGTTTGATGGTTCATTGTTCAGTTTTCTGCTTTATATGGAGTGAAATTGGTCTTTTAATTCAAGTTTATGGTAATCCATCTCTATTTTTATAGAATCTTTCTACAAGTTCCTTCCTGCGCTTTCATTGTTTCCTTTCTACCAGTTGTAATGTCCTTTTGATATTCCATTGGAGGTTTGGTCTTGGTTTCCTCCCGTCTTTCCAGCCGTGTCTTCCACTACTGTCTCCTCTTAATTTTTCTTATTTCGTTGTTTTATTTTATGGATGTTTTTATTTGAAATTTTTTCATTCACTTATTTCCATTAACCCAAGCCCTAAGTCACTGGTTTTGATATTTGTTTTGTTGAGTTACCTTCCTGCTCTTTCATTGTTTCTCTCCCTTATACGCCTGTTGTAAATGTCTTTTTGATAGTTCCCTTGCAGGTTTGCCTTTGTGTTCCTCACGTCCTTTTCCTTCTGTTCTCTCTCCCTACTGTCTCCTCCTATTTTCTTAGTTCGGTGTTTTTATGAGGTTTTTTTTTATAATGGTTTCATTCATTTATTCCATTTAACCAAGAGAATAGTCCACTGGTTTTGGGTTTTGTTTCTGCTTAATATTTTCCACAGGAATTATGCCCGACCAATGTCTATTCTGCTTCATTTCGTTTCTCTTTACTCTTCCTTACTTGCTTTGTTCCCTTCTGATCAGTTTGTGTGTGTTTTTAATATTCCGATTTTGATGGTTCCATATGTTTCTGTTAATGCTTTATGGATAGAACTTTTTGGGTTTTTTTAAAATTCAAGTTGTGGTATCATATCGATTTTCATAGATTTTTCTACACAGTGACCTTTCTTTCTGCGCTTTCATTGTTTCCTTCTTCTACTCACATTTGTATGTCTTTGATATTCCCTTGGATGTTTGTCTTTTGTTTCCCTCACGTCTTTTCCATCTGTTTCTCCTCCACTACTTTCTCCTCCTATTTTCCTATTTCGGTGTTTTGTATGGATGTTTTTTTTTTTAATGGTTTCAATTCACTTTATCCCATTTAACCCAAGAATAGATTCACTGGTTTTATTTGTTTCTTCTTTCTGCTTAATTTCAGGATTTTATGCCCGACCAATGTCTATTATGCTATCATTTCGCTTTACTCTTCCTTTACATTCTTTGTTCCCCTTCTGATCAGGTGTGTGGGTATTAATATTACGTTGGATGTTTTTTTTTTCTCATCGTTGCGCTGCCTTTTCTCGTTTTTGATGGTTTATCATGTTACTGGTTCTGCTTTATTGATGAGAATTTTTGGTCTTTTAATTCAGTTATGGTACATCATATCGATTTTCATAGATCTTTCGAACAAGTTACCTTCCTGCGCTTTATGTTCTCCTTTCCTACTCAGTCACTTCGTATGTCTTTTTGATATTCCATTTGATGTTTGTCTTTTGTGTGTTCCTCACGTCTTTTCCCCATCTGTTCTCCTCCCGACTGTACCCTCCTCCTATTTTCTTATTTAGGTGTTTTATAGATGTTTCTTGAATGGTTTTCCATTTCACTTTATATTCCATTTAACACAAGCATAGTACTGGTTTTTTTGTGTTGTGTTTCCTGCTTAGTTTTCACTCATCAGGAATGTCATGCCCGACACTAAATAATGTCTATTATGCTTCATTCCCCATTACGTTTTCCTTTCTTGCTTTGTTTCTCGCCTTTATCAGGTTTGGTGTGGGGTTTTAATAAATTACGGTTGGATGTTTTTTTTTCCTCCTCTCGTTCCTTTCTTTTCTCTCGTTTGATGGTTATATGTTACTGGTTCTGCTTTTATGGATGAGATTTTTTGGTCTTCTTAAAATTCACGTTATGTTAATCATATCGATTTTTCACATAGATCTTTCTACAAAGTTACCTTCCTACCGCGATGTCATTGTTGTTCCTTTCTACTCAGTTTGTATTCTTTTGATATTCCATTGCCATGTTTGTCTTTTGTTTCCTCACGTCTTTTCCAGCTGTTCTCCTTCCACTACTGTCTCTCCTTTTTCTTAGTTAGGTGTTTTCTGGATGTGTTTTTGAATGGTTTCATTCACTTAATCCATTTAACCAAGAATATCCTGGTTTTATATTTGTTTCTTTTCTGGCTATTTCAGGAATTTATGCCCGACCAATGTCTATTATGTTCAATTTTTCGCTTTACCGCTTCCTTTACATTGTCATTGCTTTCCTTCTGTTTGTTGGGTTATTAAAAATTCCGTTTGGATGTTGTTCTTTCTTTTCTCACCTTTTACTATCCTCTTCCATAAATCTATGTTGTTACCATTACTGTCTTGTTCTATGTTCTTATTTAGTGTTGTATGCAATTGTTTTTCAGTTGGTTTTTATTAAATTTTTCAGTGGGTTTTTTATATTTCCGTCTTTTCAGCGATTTGTTCTCGTCTAATGTCTATTTTGTCATATTTTTCCCTGCTAGAATGGCGCTTATTTTGCGCGTTGATTATTGATATTCCGTTTAAATGACACCATAATGACAAACCTTTGTTTCCGCGTCTCTTTTTCATTTCCTCCAGAAAATTCCTCTGTCAATCCATTCCTTTACAAACGGTTTGTTTCCATCCTTTTTCTAAGGTGTTGGTCCATATTATTTTGGATTGTTTCTTTCAGTTTTAGTCTACATTTCCCTATCATCGTCCCATTGTTTTATTTATTTCTATTTTCTTTTCGTTTTTGTGTTTAGTTTCTTCTTCCTGATCAGTTGTTTGTGTCCTTTGATAATTCGTTTCAATGTTACCTTGGTTTTCCGTGTGTCTTTCCATTTCTTCAAACATTTCTCTAATGTACATTCCTGTACTCGTCGGTTAGGTTCCTTTTTCTAGGTGTTGCAATCCCATCTTTTTCTTTAATGTTTCTATCATTTGTTCCATTTTTTTCAACAAGCCATCCTCAATGTTTTTTATTACTATTTACTCCTTGATTAGTTTCAGCGATTTTTGTGGCTGTCTAATTCTATTTTTCCACCGTTCTCCAACATATACGTTTAATTTCGCTCTCATTTTTTTCTCTCCTGATTGGTTTGTGTGTTTTTTTTGATATTCCGTTCTATGTATCATTGTTTCCCACATATTTTTTTGGTCGTTCGTTTCCTTACAGGCGTTATTTCCTTTTAATGTCTAATTTGCTACAATTTTCTGCCGGTTTGCGCTTTTTTTTTTCCGTCCGAAACGTTTGTGTGTGTTGTAATATCCGTAGGATGTTTTACTTTTGTTTTCTCATCTCTTTTCCCATTTGCTCCAGAATATCCATGTCCTCCATTACTTGCTCTTCTACACCTTATTTGGATGTTGTATGCGTGTTTTTTGTATGATTTCTTTCAGTTTGAATATTCCATTTTCTATGGTCATGGCCATGGTTACTTCATTTCTTTCTGTTTAGCTTCAGGGGATTTGTAGTCGTTTGATGTCTTTTTTATGTTTTATAATACGCTTCGTTTGTTTGTGCCTTTCCTCCTTCCCCCTCACTCAATTCTTTGCAATTTTTTTATTCCTCCATTACTTGACTAGACCGTATTTTTCTTAATTTTAGGTGTTGAATAATTGTTTTTTGCAGTAGTTTTATTTTTTTAGTGCTGTGAGTTTTCATCAGTGTTTTTTTTTGATTTTGTTTTGAAAAGTTTTTGTCGTCAGTTTTTTTTGGCGGAATTACTGAGAGTAACACGACTACAGAATGTGGGAACTTGGGTTCTTGTTATTAACAACTTCCTGGCCACAAAAATAGCCAAATCATGAAAATAACCCGGCGAAAACGAAGAATTCGAGGGTCTTCACTACTCATCTTTCTCCTACTCCTGTCATTGCTACAAAAACGTGCTTTTTCATCCCATTTCGAGAGTTTTACTACTCAGCTCAAACATACGCCTACTGAATGTTACAGATCCTTGACTTTAATCGCCATCCAATTAGCAATAGAATAAAGGGCAAAGCAGTGGAACTTCGACAATAGAAAGTCTGGTAGTTACTTACAGTTTTGTTATCCTGCCCGCCTATCTGCGCTACATAACCTTACTGCAGTCTGAATGGCAATTGATAGCTGAGTGAGTTGTCTCCTGTAGCGGTGGGAACTTGGTCTGTTCGGCAGGACGAAGCGAGTCAATGTGACCCGTGTCCGAATAAAACCGGTGCTTGCTCATCTTGGAGACCCTTTTAGAACGGATTACTGCAGAAAGCAAGTTTTCCATTCGCTCACAGCTGAAGTGTTGATAACAACTGAACGAATTCTGATAGCTTGACAACGTACAAATATTTGTTACCTTGCATTCTTTTGGAATCGCCAGGTTAAAGTCCCGATGCCGAAAACTAGTTACAGGGCGCCCCAAGCTATGCGTAGTAAAGCGTGAACTTTCGTTGATAAGGCCGGCCTAAGTTGCGGTTCGATTTTTCCAATAACTAGAAGTTTTCGTTGCTTGCATCAATCTCAACTGCCTATTGAAAATAGGAAGCAATAATACGCTGAGGAATACCAGCTCGTCTAAATCCGTGGCGCTCGCTCTGTTTCTAGATCACTCTGTATCGGTAAACGTAACGACTACTAGATCTGCTTGTTTACTTATTTTCCCTTATCAGTTGAATGGTAGCTGAGTAAACTGGTTTTTAGATAGTAAGTGCTAATCCGGACACACATATTACTGAATCAAGTCGTATCGAAGGCCGATTAGCTAGGAAAACCACGTATTTGAGATAAGAAATAAAATCGTGTTTTGAGCAAGTTATGACTCTTCGATTGCCCCAAATTGGCGCAGTCGCAGTAATGATATATTGTCCCATAGCTCTTTTACTTCAGCCTAAATTCCACTCACACTGGTTTAAACCTCCAAACTCACTGGGAAAATGAAACACGAAAGAATGCGCTATTAATTGGCGCCATGCTTGGCAATGTTCTGGCCCCTTTCCCCTTCTAGATCATCTTTAACATGTTCAATCTCCCCATTAACCTAAGTTATTGGCAAACTAATTTGGGCCTTATTAATCATGGCAAATCAGTTCCTCCGGTGTCTCTTGAAAAGGAAGCAGCTTAAATCCTCTGGTGCGTACAAGCTGCCATAATAATTTACTCATCCTTTAGCAGGTTTATGTATCGCTCTTCCGAGCAGCTTTCAGAAACTCATTTTATCTTCGCGACGAACTTTTCTATGGATTAATGCAGGTTTCCATCAAGTGTTTATAAAAGCGCACTATTTGGTCCTTCCATACTCAGGATTGGACAAATTTCCCTTAAGCGTTTTTCCTCCTCCGATGGAAATTCCAGACTTTCCTTGAAATCATAAGTGCGAGAGCTCAATGCCCTTTTTGGCTTAAAATTTCATAAATCGCCTCCAAACATTATTTTGTTAATTAATTTGATCAATTTTAGCATGAGTTTTGGTCACAAAACTGCGCTATTCTCTAAAACCATTTCAACTGACTTCTAATCTCACTTTACACATCAGTGTTTCTTGCTTACTTTTTTTTAAGGAAGTTTGTTAGAATGTTCTTAACAGTTCTAGAGTGAACTTTCCTTGATAGGGATTTGGAAATTTTTGTTTCGCAATTTGGAGGTCAAGGAAAGTCTGCGCGAAACCTTTCAAATCTTTTTGTTTTTTTTGCTGGTTCTCGATCGGTTTCTAGCAATTTTGTTGAGGTAATGTTGTTCGTGTGGGTTTCTGATGAAAAAAGTTGATAAATTAGTCACGAAAACTTTGCAATTTTTCAAGCTATACTATGCTACGAAAAGCTGCTCTACAAAATCTTTCTAGTCCCGTGGTGTTAGTGCTTGTTTTCCTCAAACGCACACGGCCTTAATCGTTGCTTAAAGGCAAATGGACTGTTCACTTGGGGTTATATAAATTCGTGCTGACAAATGGACGAAGGTTTGTTTTGAGTAAAGTTTTCTGATGAAAAACCTTGAATGTAACGTCAGTAGTGAAGTGGTCATTCTTCAAGCTCTTACTTGATAGGAAAACTGCACTCAAATGGCTTGTTTTGCTTGTGTTAAGTGCTTGTTTTCTATCAAACTTCCACCCGGTCTTAATCGTTTCTTAAAGGCAATTGACTGTTCCACTTGGGGTTTATATACATTAGTGCGGACAAAATGGACGAAGATTGTTTGAAGGAAAGTTTCGTGATGAAAAAGTTGATGACACGTGGTGAAGTGGTCATTTTCAAGCTATTACTTGTAACGGAAAATGGCACTTCAACCGGGCATTCCATGCTTGGTGTTAGTGCCTTGTTTCTATCAACGCCACACGTTGTAATCGCTGCTTTAAATGCAATTGACTGTTCACATTGGGTTTATAAATTAGTGCGGACAAATGGACGAAGGTTGGTTGAAGGAAAGTTTCGTGATGAAAAGTTTATGAAACCAGTGGTTAAGTGGTCATTCTTCAAGCTATTACTGGTACGGACAACTGCACTTCAATTCACCGGCTTTCCCGATGCTTGGTGTCAGTGCTTGTTTGTCTAAGCAAACGCCACCCGGTTGTAATCGTTGCTTCAAGGCAATGGACTGTTCAACCTTGGGGTTATATAAGTATTGAGAGTTGGTGCCGGGACAAAAAAATTTGTTGGGGCCAGCTAAGTTGGGTTGTGAGTGTCCGTTTGGAAAAGTATTCTGATGAAAAAAGGTTATGACAGTGGTGCCTGGTCATCTGCATTGCAGCTATGTATGGCATTGATACGACAAATTGCAGCTGTCAAATGGTTTGTTGTTTGGCTGCGGGGGGGCTAGGGTGTAAAGGGATGGGAGGGGGGAGGCTTGCTTCCGGAGGGGGGGGTCAAACACCACCACTGTGTCTTTAAATCGTTGCTTAAAGGCATATTGACTGTTCACTTTGGGGTTTATATAATGAGTGCGGACAAAATGGACGAGGATTGTTGAGGAAAGGTTTTTGTGCTGTAAAAAAGTGATTAAACAGTAAGATGAAATGCCATTCTTCAAGCTAGTAAACTGGTACGAGCAAAACTGCACTTCAAATGGCTTCGTTGCCTTGGGGGTTGTTAGGTAGGGCTTTTGTGGTGGCAATCAAGCAGGGCGCGACACGGTCGTTAATCGTTGCTTAAAGGCATTGGGACTGTTCACTTGGGTTATATCAATTATGCGGCAAAATGGACGAAGGTTGTTGAGGAAAGTTTTGTGGGAATGAAAAAGTTGATGAACAGTAGTGAAATGGCCATTCTTACGGACAGAGGCGTATTACTTGGTGCAAAAGGGGGTGGGGGACTGCACTTCAAATTGGCTTTCGTTGTTGGTGTTAGTGCTGGGGGGGAGCAAACACCACACGGTCTTAAGCGTGGCTGAAAGGCAAGTTGACTTTTCACCGGGAGTTTAGGTATATAGGGAACAAGTTAGTGCGGCGGGGGGACCAAAGGACAAAGGGGGGTGGTGTGGATGATTAAGGCCCAGGTAATGCGGGAGAAAAAATAATCGAGAGGGTAGGCAACACAAGGGGGGGGAGCCGGGGGTCGTGGAGGGCAGGGGGTTGGGGTCCAGGTCGGCAAGCTATTACGTGGGGTACAGAAAACTGCCTGCAAGGACCGCTTGGCGTGGGGTGGTGTTGTTGGTTGGTGTGGGTGGGTTTATGGGGGGGTGATGTGTGTGTAGTGGGGAGGGTTTAGTGTTGTTTTTTTTTTTTTTTTTTTTTTTGTTTTTGTTTTTTTTTTAGGGCTGGGTTTCTAGTGCACAACACCACAGGGGTGGCTTTCTAAATCGTGTTGCGTTAAAGGCAATTTTGACTGTTCACAGGGGTGGGGTTATATAAAATTAGTGCGGACAAATTGGACGACGGTTTGTGGAAGAAAGTTCGTGATTAAAAAGTTGATGAACATGTGAAGGTGGTCATCCTTCAAGCTATTACTTGGTATGAAAGTCTGCACTGTCAGATGGGGGGGGGGGGTGGGCGTAGGTGTTTGGTGTCTGTTGGGGGTGTTATTGCTGTGTGGTGTGTGGGGGGTCGCATCAAGACAGGGGACCACAGCGGTCTAATCGTTGCTTAAGGCATTGGACTGTTCCCTTGGGGTTCGGTAAAATTTAGTGCGGAAAATGGAGTCGGCTGAGGTTTGTTGAAGTATGGTGGTGGAGATTGGTGGGTGGGTGGGGGGTTGGTCGGGTGGGGTGAGTGGTTGGGACGCGAAATGATGAAACAGTGGTGAAGGTAGTTCGGCTGTGTTGGGGGTGGGTGCTCGGGCGATCGATGTCTGGGGGTACTTGATACAAAGTCTGACAGCTTCCAATGGGCTTTGCGTTGGGGGTGTGCTTGATGGTTATTCGTGTGGTTGGGGGTGGGCATCCAGAACAGAGACGCGATCCGAGGACGGGCTGATTCGTTTCTTAAGCAATTGACTGTTTCCTCGGGTATTAATTATACAAAAAGGACATGTTAAGAAAGTTTTCTGATGAAAAATCAACATATAATGTCATTCTTCAACCAATACTTGTACGAACACTGCACTTCAAATGCTTCTTTGTTGAGTTTAGTGCTGTTTCCATCAAACACCACCCGGTCTTAATCGTCCGCTTAAAGGCAATGGGAACTGTTCACTTGGGGTTTATATAATTAGTTGCGGACAAAAGGACGAAGTTTGATGAAGGAAGTTTCGTGAGAAAAAACTTGATAAAACCTATTGAGTTGTCATTCTTTTTCTTCAAGCTAATATACTTGTACTGGTAAAAATGCACTTCAAATGGCTTTCCTTTTGCGTGTGTTAGTGCTTGTTTCTTCTATCAACCTTTCCACACGGTCTTAATCGTTTGCTTAAAGGCAATTGACTGTTTCCCTTTGGGGTTCTATTAAATTAGTGCGGACAAAATGGACGCATGATTGTTGAACGGAAAGTTTCGTGATGAAAAAAGTTGATGAACATGGTGAAGTGGTTCATCTTCAGAAGCCATTACTTGGTACGAAAAAACTGAACTTCAAGGGCTTTTTTGCTTGGTGTTAGTGCTTGTTTCTATCAAAACTCCACACGACGTCTTAATCGTTGCTTAAAGGCAATTGACTGTTCACTTGGGGTTATATAAATTAGTGCGGACAAAAATGGAGGAAGGTTTGTGTGAAGGAAAGTTTTCTGATGGAAAACCTTGATGAACTCAGTCGTGAAGTGGCCATTCTTTGAGCTATTACTTTGGTACCGTGAAACTGCACTTCAAAATGCTTTCTTGCTTGGTTTTAGTGCTTGTTTCTATCAAAACACCACCGGTCTTAATCGTATCTTTAAATGCATTGACTGTTCACTTAGGGGTTTTTAGAATAATTAGTGCGGGACAACATGGGAGCGAAGGCTTGTTGAAGGAAAGTTTCGTGATGAAAAGTTGATGCAACAGTATGAAGTGGTCATCTTCCAGGTATTACTTGGTACGAAAAAATACGAAAACTGCACTTCCAATGGCTTTTTTTTGTTTGTGTTAGGCTTGTTTCTATCAAACGCACAGGCCGGTCGTTAATCGTTGCTTAAAGGCATTGACTGTTCACATGGGGTTTATATAAATTAGTGCGGACAAAATGGGCCGAAGGTTTGTTGACTGAAGTTTTCGTGTGAAATAAGTTTTGCATGCAAACAATAGGAAGTGTTCTTCTTCAGCCATTACTTTACTGAAACCACTTCAAAGGGCTTTTTTTGCTTGTGTTAGTGCTTGTTTCCAATCAGAAAAGACACGGTCTTAATCGTTTTGATTTACAGGCAATGGGACTGTCACTTGGGGTGGTCTTCGATTGACTTCAACTTTTAGTTTTCCCAAAGAATCACCCTGAATGTTCGCAACGTGAAGTAGGTTAAACTGCGTAGAGACACGGGCGGTGATCAATCGAGGATTTTTTTTTTCTTTTTCGGAAAAAGCCCTAAAGCGAAAATAAGCTTCTGAAAAACTTTTTTGCGCCATTAAGGTGACGTGTGCTGGGGGGTTTCGCATTCATATTAGGTCAATACATCCCCAGGTTTTTATTTGTTTGGAAGTAATGGGGAAGATAAGGGGTAATGGGGATCTTAAACCTGTGTGCGCGTTCCGTACCGATTAATCATCTTTTGTTTCCGCATTCAAGATCCGTCTGATCCGCCATTTTTCCTTTTTAATCTAACTACGTCTGCTCATGGGTTGTATAATGGAATGTCGATGTAGACTGTCATGAGCTACTGTGACTTGTTGCGGTTTCGAGCCACATGGGGGGGGTTGTGCCGGCCGGTGGATAGGGTGGGTTTTTATGGAAATTTCATTTCAATAAAACCCCCAACGACTAACCACGTATATTGTCTGGCATAATTAATAATAATGATCATCCCCGGTTTTCCCCCTATACATCAGCATGCTGCAACCGCAGTCTCTCCCCCTCATCCCTATTCTTATCCCGGCCGTCGTCGAATTGCGGAAACCTCCGCCTGAAGCTCCACTGCCCAGGTGAACGAGCCGGCTCTGGGGGGGGCGGCGCGAGTGGACCGCCACTAGGGGTGGAGAAGAACCTCCCTCAGGGTTTGTTTGGGACAAAAGTTTCCTCCCCATCCGATTCATTCGACGGGTGTAATAATCGGCGAAGTTGTTGCAATGGATCGGCTGTGGTCGCGATCGGGGCAGCTGCCATGGGCGTTCTAGCACGAGTATTGATGTAGGAATACGATTGGGTGTCTTATGCCTGGCATGTGGGTGTTGACTTTCAGAAGGGACCGTGAAGGCCAAGACCTGTGGTGATAAGTACGTGCAGGTGCTGTTGGTGTGGGGACACTGCGCAGTGGTGTTAACCAAAGCTTGTGGTTTTAGATAGAGGCGTAGTTGTTGGGATGTTTGAACGTGGCTGGTGTGTCGACATTCTCCCAGATTACACCTCATTGGTGGCGGAGCATGTGGGCTAGTGGGTAGGGCCAAACGGGGCACTCGCAGTGAGACTCGGCTCTGGTTACGTATGGGCAATCATCACGAGGCGCGTGGCATGCGTGAACTATCAGTGGACTGTGCACACACTAGTGCGGAGTCACGACCAGGCAGCAGAGCAGCCGGAACGCTCCAGGATCATGCAAATACAGAGTCAAACGGGATCGGTGATAGTGTGGGCAGTTTCATAAACGCGGGGTTCTTACTTAGGTGGTACGCAAAAATCGACGGAAGGGAAAAGGGCAATAGTGCCACAGAACACGGGGAGACTAGGCGAAGAAGCAACCAATCAAATCCAGAAGGTCACAATCATTTAACTTTCTTTCTTCTTCCCACTTCACTGGCTAAAAAACCAGAAAGAAGATTATGTAACATTTTTTTCTAGAAGAAAAGGAAGAACACAACAGTAGCAAAAGATATTGGAAATGTAACTCGGCTTTTGTAATTCATAATGCTAAACCGGGATTGTGGTTAAATAAAAACGGGGGGCTCACACGAGGTGACTTATAGAGAGAGTGACGGACTGATAGCAAACGAACGACGAAATTCAATGCGAGCGTGGTCAGAAATCTTGGGCGTAAGATATGTGTTGGTTCTTTCTAACTTTTGTCCATCAAGGAGTTAAACGTTGTCATGACTACAACAAAAGCGAAAAAAACCCGATTTTTGTAATGAAGATTCCAAGGGAACCATCAATTTTTTGAAGAATCGTAACTTATTTTAGGGCCTGACCTTTTCCGCATAGAATAACCGATTTTGTCCCCAATGGTCCTGAACGATGGACGACTAAAATCTCCACTGCATTCCCGCCACGTCGGCCATCGATCCTCGCTGCACCCGGTTGCGCCGCTCCCCGCCCTTGTCCGTCCCGTCGGTGGCTGCAGCCCCCCATTTCCATCCCGGCCGACTCTCCTGCCTGCTGCCTGCCGCTGGAAAACCCCTTGGCCGTGTTTGCGGTTTTGATTCGAATCCTATTATTTTTACACTGCACGGGTGGGAGCCTTGAAAGTGGGTAATCTATGTTGTGTGTGGAAGGCTGGGGTTTTTCGCGGGATTGGAAGGGGAGAGCTAACCGTATTATATCCGGAGGAGAAGAGCCAGGTCATCTTCAGGGAGAGCGCATCAATGGCATAGGCATCATTTAAGGCGGGGCTTCGAATCCTTTCTCATTCGGCTCGACCTTCAACTAGGAAAGAAACCGAAACTGAAGAATTGTTAGGTGTGGCGAGTCAACAAAGCTGTTAAGGCGGGGGTCGCGCAGTGAGTACGGGTGGGGTCTGGTTTAGAGGGGGTGTTTGTGGGGTGGTGCTGGTCGTTGTAGCGGTCGGGGGGGTCCAGCTACGGGTGGGTGTCAACCCATAAGCTGTGTCCGGTTTTGGTTTGGCGTTCTGGGGGTTTCCTCCCTACTTTGCGGCGTACTTTCCCATCCAGGGGTTGTTCTGGGCAATGTGGCTGGAAGGATCAAACTCTTTTTCGGGCCTCTGGCGAGCTGGGAGGGGTCGGATTTAAATGCAAACGGTCGCATGCAATTGGGAGGCGATCGTTGCTGCGGTAGGCGGGTCAGGTGAAAAGGGGGTTGCGGCAGACGCTGCACCAACCGCTTGTTTCGTCGCTTGCTTGCTACCCCTTATTTTCCCTCTGTTTTCCCCTGTTATCCCCAGGCTTTGATTTGGAGCCATTAATTTAACGGCGAAAAGGAAAACCTGGTCGGAAAATGCCTGTTTCTGGGAGTTATAAATGATGCAAAAATGTTCCTCATTAAATGATAAATACGGTCGTTTCCCGGCCGTTGTGCACAGCAGTGAAATGTGATTGTCACATTTTCAACCGTTTCGAATTTGTTCGGCTGGTGAAGACCAGATGATTTGAAGATCTAAACCGTTTCTTCTTCCATTAAAATGTTTGCTTATATTCTTCAATTTTCCTCTTGTACATTCAAGATCTGCAGGCTAAGCATTGTAGTACGCGAGGAAGCAAGAGACTCATTGCAGATCTGGAATGTTCTAGAGATGAAGACCCCGTCATTAAAGAAGCACGAGGAGAAAACGAACATGTAAATTCTAGGTTTGTGGTTTTTGGGAAGTTAGGAGATCAGAGAGATTCAAGATCTTAAGTGTTCAAAAGGAGATTTGAAGAATTGAAAAAATCTTTAGGTAAAGAAGTAGCGAGACGGCAGGAATACAAAGGCTTTTTCTGAGAGATTAACGGATTGATGAGATTCGCGAGTGGTTGAGAAAACGACAGAAAAGCGGCAGATTTTAAATGTTCAAGAGGAGGAGAATGGAAGAATAGAAGAAGACACTTTAATTAAAGAAGATTCAAGGAGCAAAAGGAAGAATAATATGAAAACTTAGGCTGTTTTTCCTGAAATATTAGCAGATTGTTCAGATTTGCCAGTCGATGAGGAGACGAGAGATGAGACTGCAGATTTTGAATATTCAAGAGGAGAATTGAAGGATAGAATGAAACATTTTACTTAAAGAAGATACAAGAAACAAAGGAAGACTGACGATATGAAAATTCAGACTGTTTTTTCTGAAATATTAACAGATTGATGAGACTTGCAAGTCGATGAGGAAACTAGAGAAAAGCGGCAGCTTTTGGATGTACAAGAGGAGAATTGAAGAATAAACAAAACACTTTCATTAAAGAAGATACAAGAAACAAGAGGAAGAAGACTATATAAATACCAAGGCTGTTTTTTCTGATTAACAGATTGATCAGATTTGCCAGTCGATGAGGAAACAAGAGAAAAGCTGCAATTTTGAATGTTCAAGAGTAGAATTGAAGAATTGAAGAAAACATTTTATGTAAAGAAAATACAGCAAACAAAGGGAAGACCGGCGAAAGGATAGAAGAAACACATTTTCACAGATTCTTCATAATATTTTGATTGTTTTCCTTACATATTAATTTTCCTGTCGACTTTCTGTCACTAAAGGAAATTTCGTTATCTATTCTAACGGCACATGGCAATTTTGGAGCAAGGAAATATCAGTGTTTCTATTCCGGATCCAGACATTGACAAATTACGGTGTTCAGTTCGTTTGTCTATGTTTCAGTTTCCATTCGCCCTGCCAAAAGACAGAAAACAGTTTAATTTCCTCTCCAGATACTTGGGCCCAATCCATGCACCTTTATCCGCCCTGTTGGAAATGTAAATGTTTTTTATTTCGCCGTTTTTCGATTGAATTTTTCCATGAACGCTCCAAAATCCATTTAAATGCAAATCGAGTGAAATCTGTCACCGGCTGAAATATGCGATATTTTCCCTCCTGTCGTTTTTCTCGAACAAAAACACACCTCGAATTTATTCCGACAATATCACGTTTTCTGTTTGTCTGGTCCATTTCGTCATATGGAAACAAGTAGTGAAAAATGTGAATTTCAAGTGTCTTAAGCCATGCAACTTCCTCAGTTTTTTTTTAAATATTTTCTCCACAGGCTTCATTATTTAACACCCTGTATATAGCAGTAAACGCACTTGAGGTAGAACATTTATATAAGGGAGGACCTAAGGACCGCACTTGTTCTTTCCTCCGATTGTTCGTCTCGTTCTTGTTCACTTTTTTACACTCTTTCTTAGTATGTTTTCCCTTTTTTTTTTAGCTTTAATGTGTTGTTGTTCAGACTGTACTTCCAGTTGGTTTACTCTCAGCTTCAAACACATTTTTTTGAGCTTTTGCTGCGTTTTTGATATTTTGCTCATTTACCCCCATTTGATTTCATTCTAGCGGTTTATATTGTGTTTAAGTTCTATTGTTTGTATGTTGGTTTCTCCTCCACTTCTCGTCTGTCGTGTTCGTTTCAGCTGCTCTCAAATTTTCTTTTTGCGTATTTGTCACATGTGTGATCTAGTTTTACATAGTCTGGTCCATTTCGTCATATGGAAACAAGTAGTTGAAAAATGTGAATTTCAAGTGTCTTAAGCTATGCAACTTCCTCAGTTTTTTTTAAATATTTTCTCCACAGGCTTCATTTATTTAACACCCTGTATATAGCAGTAAACGCACTTGATGGTAGAACAGTTTATATAAGGGAGGACCTAAGGACCATCACTTGTTCTTCCTCCGATTGTTCGTCTCGTTCTTGTTCACTTTTTTACACTCTTTCTTAGTATGTTTTCCCTTTTTTTTTAGCTTTAATGTGTTGTTGTTCAGACTGTACTTCCAGTTGGTTTACTCTCAGCTTCAAACACATTTTTTTGAGCTTTTGCTGCGTTTTTGATATTTTGCTCATTACCCCCATTTGATTTAATTCTAGCGGTTTATATTGTGTTTAAGTTCTATTGTTTTGTATGTTGGTTTCTCCTCCACTTCTCGTCTGTCGTGTTCGTTTCAGCTGCTCTCAAATTTTCTTTTTGCGTATTTGTCACATGTGTGATCTAGTTTTACATAGTCTGGTCCATTTCGTCATATGGAAACAAGTAGTTGAAAAATGTGAATTTCAAGTGTCTTAAGCCATGCAACTTCCTCAGTTTTTTTTTAATATTTTCTCCACAGGCTTCATTATTTAAACACCCTGTATATAGCAGTAAACGCACTTGTGGTAGAACATTTATATAAGGGAGGACCTAAGGACCTCACTTGTTCTTTCCTCCGATTGTTCGTCTCGTTCTTGTTCACTTTTTTACACTCTTTCTTAGTATGTTTTCCCTTTTTTTTTAGCTTAATGTGTTGTTGTTCAGACTGTACTTCCAGTTGGTTTACTCTCAGCTTCAAACACATTTTTTTGAGCTTTTGCTGCGTTTTTGATATTTTGCTCATTTACCCCCATTTGATTTAATTCTAGCGGTTTATATTGTGTTTAAGTTCTATTGTTTTGTATGTTGGTTTCTCCTCCACTTCTTCGTCTGTCGTGTTCGTTTCAGCTGCTCTCAAAATTTCTTTTGTCGTATTTGTCACATGTGTGATCTAGTTTTACCTCCTTAATAATCAATGTTGAGAGAAACAGATTTTTCACGTGAATTTTTTATGGTTAAAGTTCTACTGGATTTGATTAATTGAGTCCTGGTGTTTATCGAAAAGAGGAATTTTGACGCAAAGGATGTGCGGATGATATCGCCCTTGTTGCAAAAGGAAAATTTGGAGAACAATGGTTCAATCGCGAATCTTTTATCTCTTTCAATAAGAAACCTGATCTTAGAGCACATGGTAACACTGAGTTAAATGGCAGTTTCACAGCGCATCTGTACACATCGGCACCCAACCCGTAATTGACAAGCTAGATTTCGAAACGAAGTTTTGGCGCCACCTATGTTCGAAGCGCGAACTTGAAATGTTTGGAATGATAGCATTTTATCCAATTGTCGTGCTGATGATTGCATTCACCAAGTTTTATCAGGCCGAAAACTGCAAGTTTCACTAACAATTATCAGCCTGATAAAAAACGATTTGAAATGGTGTGAACAATAAAATTCAGAGGTAACAAGACAATAAACATGGCAAGAAGCAATTAATAAAGAGCACAGAGGAAAATAATATTTCCATAAATTGCAACAAAACACAATTGTATCCAAAGGGAGAAAAACCAGCGACGACAAGAAATAGAAGAACATAAAAAATTGCATTAATGACAGGGCAAAAGGATATAAACAGTCAAAACAAACTAGTTTGGTTAGACGACGGAACAAGAATCCGGTTATTTTGGGGAAAACTCAGCAAAATAAAGCGAAAGTTAATGAAAGTAAAAACCCCACGAAAATTCTAAACGATGATAAATTAGGCACGTTAATAAAACAACGACGATATGAACTGAACAAAACTCGGATAATTACAAATGAAAGTGAAATAAATCCATAAAAACTGCTTACAGCAATATAAAGATAGAAGAAGTTATAACTGATCAACCAATGAGTTATAACTCACTAACTCACAATGCAGCAACAACTCAAAAGCGCAACTCAACACGTGTTACCCATGCCTAATTGACAAGATAGGTTTGGTTAGCATAGTGGTGCCATCTAAAACCTAAACCGTAACACCGTTTAGAACAGCATCTCAGTTTACTCGTATTTCAGTTTACAGTTCTAAGGCGAATGCGCTGTGCAAGCGCCATTGAAGCAGATTCAACTCAGTGTTACCCATGCCTACCTGGAAATAAAACTTTCCAAAATGCATTCATGATGCACAATTTACCAGTCTTCAAAGGTATGATTGAAGCTTCCCATCCTATCCAGTGTTCATCCTGCTGAATAACTCTGCAACCAAACAGAACAAAAGCACGTCCTTCAAACAGCATCCAGATTAATATCGAGTTAATTAAAATCGCCAAATATGTAATAACTTTAAGGGTGCACTGGTTGAAGGGCCGCCCTATTAAATTGCGTATTTACAAAGAGTCTGCTTCATTTTACTGTTATCTCGTCTTTTTAAACGGGGGTTGCTATGGATTCGCGTCGGGCCAGCAGCCCTTCCAGAGAGTCTGGTCGTGTTTGAGCTCGATTTTGAGGAAGGCACTTTCACTCAATTACGTGGCACAGCCTACGCCCTTTGCTTTTGCCAATAGTTCACTTGCAGGAAAAAAAAAACCCTCCTGTAAACCTCGTTATTTTATATAGATTTTTTTACTTCCAGTAACTTCAAATATTGAGAGTAATTTAGCTGACAGTTTTTTTATGTTATTTTTTCTTTTACATTATTTAGATTGGTTAAGATTCGCCCATTTTGATTTTATTAATCGCTGATTGCATGTTTGCAACATTAACTGGTAGTAACTTGCTGATTTTCTCTTAAACTCAGATTCAAAGAACGAAAATTGCCTGATTCCATTCAGGATGATTCAAATTGGCATAAGATATACCAATGTCGAACATGCATATAGTTTACCTTCCAACATTAACGGGGTAGTAACTTGCTGATTTTCTCTTAACTCAAGATTCAAGAACGAAATTGCCCGATTCCATTCAGGATGATTCAAAATTGGCATAAATATATACAATGTGAACATGCATATAGTTTACCTTCCAACATTAACTGGTAGTAACTTGCTGATTTTCTCTTAAACTCAGATTCAAAGAACGAAAATTGCCCGATTCCATTCAGGATGATTCAAAAATTGGCATAAATATATACAATGTTGAACATGCATATAGTTTACCTTCCAACATTAACTGGGTAGTAACTTGCTGATTTTCTCTTAAACTCAGATTCAAAGAACGAAATTGCATGATTTCCATTCAGGATGATTCAAAATTGGCATAAATATATACAATGTTGAACATGCATAGGTTTACCTTCCAACATTAACTGGTAGTAACTTGCTGATTTCTCTTAAACTCAGATTCAAAGAACGAAAATTGCATGATTCCATTCAGGATGATTCAAAATGGGCATAAATATATACCAATGTTGAACATGCATATAGTTTACCTTCCACCATTAACTGGTAGTAACTTGCTGATTTTCTCTTAAACTCAGATTCAAAGAACGAAATTGCATGATTCCATTCAGGATGATTCAAATTGGCATAAATATATACCAATGTTGAACATGCATATAGTTTACCTTCCAACATTAACTGGTAGTAACTTGCGATTTTTCTCTTAAACTCAGATTCAAAAAACGAAAATGCATGATTCCATTCAGGATGATTCAAAATTGGCATAAATATATACCAAGTCGAACATGCATATAGTTTACCTTCCTACCTTACACTGAATACTGCACTCACACAGAGACCGGGCAAAAACCATTTTAAGACTTAGACTAAATTCCTGTCAAGGAAACCGTTAAAGAAGGGCCAGGCCTCGACAGTTTGGTTTGTTCACTGATGTGAAAACTGATGTTGTGAAATGAGGTTATGAATCAAAGTGAAACAGTTCTGTGATGAATTGTGCATTGACCACACAGGCAAAGAAAACCATTGGAAGTTATCGCGCAGACTTTTCTTTCTTTTCCAGATCTCCACTTTCTAAAGAAATTCCCAATTCCATATCAAGTAATACTTAAAGAAGCCACTGCTTTCCATTATATCAAAATTTTCCTCAAAAATCTTGGTTTTTTTGTGACGTTGTGAACTGAAATTGAGCAGTTTTGTGTAAAAACCTCATTGAATAAATACGCCTCAATGTGCAGGTGTTTAAATCACTGCTTTTGGGAATTGAATCGAAAAACTCTCTGAACTCTTTCACCAGTTTTTCACGTTTTTTAACAATCTAGCAACGTTGCACAGCTACAATGAACTAGCTGCATCGAACAGCCCTTGACACGAAGTAACCGAGTGAACTCTGGAAATGTGTTTTCTTGGCGCAATCCGGAAAACCGGCAGAACCGGAACTAATTTTCGAAACTTTTGCCTGGATTCGGCCGAACGCCGATGCCTGAATATGGAAATTGGCCATGATTTTATCTGCACTAATAATAATGGTCGCATTAACTGCACAAACCCGTGTCCAAAAAAATATGGAGATTTTGATCTATAATGGAAATTTTATCCATCTTAAAGTCTATTTTATAAGTGCGTGATATTCAGCTGATTAGTTAGTAGCTTTTTAAGAAAAAAATCTACTTTTCATGCTGTATTGCACCATCTAGACAAGTTCCGAATGTGAGTATCTGGATTCTTTCTTCACTAAAGAGATCTCATCAAAATATGCTCTTCAACTAATCTTCAAATGAAGAAGTCATTTTCGATTTCCTTTTATTTAGCACTTTTTTGCGTCGTCTCACTAGAAGACTTACATTGCAAATCATTGATGTTTTCCGTCGACAAGACTGTGTCGTCCGCATATCGAGTGTTGTTTCCTCCTCTAGTGCTTCACTCATGATCGGTTTTGAACAGGATGAAGATCGGTGGTGAGGGAGTTTCCAGTTTTGAACACCCGTTAGGAACATCAATTTTTTTCTTATGCAAGCTTCTGAGTAACTGTCTCTAATGATTAGCCTGCGTTACCAGCGAAACGTCACCTAAAGCCACTGAGCGCTGCTACTTTAAAGCTGATTGAAGATTTAAGAAATACATCTTACAGCGTCAGCTTTCCGAGTCTGTAATCCGCAAGAAACTTCTTCTGAGTTCAGCTGATTTACTATCTTTAAAACCTTGTTTTGAAGCACAATTTTTGTAAGTTTTCCTATGGTTTTGAAACAACTTTTTTTTTTGATTAATTCATTAAGACTGATTGAGGAAGAAGCAAAGAATCACAAAAGAAACTTCACTAATTATTAACGTTAATTGTAATATGCACGCAGTTGTATGGAGTATTCAACTTCCAGCGAGCACATTAGACTGCGGCAAAGCCCATAAAAGAGATTCTGCTAATTACAGGTCGAACTCAAAAAAGAAAACGAAAATCGGGCCGCTTACAAAGGCACTTTTAAGTGTAGGATTTCTCAAGATAATAATACGTGACCGCAACCCATATGCCGAACTTTTGCCATGAAAATAAAAATTTACCGTTGGTCTGATGATGATACTTTGTTGGTTAGTTGCCCATCAAACTACCATCTGTATCATTGGAGTGATTAGGTATTTAGCAAAAAAATGCATATATTTCATTGAATTGTGTGGATTCAGAGAGCACTAGTGCCTACAGAAAATTGCTACCAGCTGAAGCTGTGTACATACCCCTAGTTGTAAGAGTGCAAATTCACCTCTGAAAACTCCCAGTTTCAAGGAATTGCCTCGAGAGCCTGACTCTATTTATAAACGCCCCTACGGGGAGCAAATGTCGGTACCAGCACCTGAGCAAGATGCAAAACGGAAAGCACAACTCCTTTCTGGTTTCCTAAGGTGCAAAAGAACTCTAAAAACCACCTGGAATCCACCCAAATCTTCGGAGAGCAAAACCACGCCAAGCAACCTAAGGGGAGAAGAACACCAAGCTCTCAAAGAAATAACACAAAGAAGGAACACAAACATCGTTGTCCTGCCAGTGACTGATGCTACTGTCATTATGAACCGAGAGGAATATGAGCAGAAGATCCAAGACCTACTGGATCCAGCTACCTACACAAAGCTCTAGAAGGACCGAGCTCAAGAACATCAACCGGCTTATAAAAATGTCGTCATTAGACGAGACCGTCATGAAGATCATTAAGTCAGAAGCCCGCCCACCATTGGATATGGAAAATCTAGCCTCTCTTCTGCAGCCACATATAGGATCCACAGACACATATATCAGAGACTCTAAACAGTTTATTAGCAAAATCAAGGATCTGAGACTGGAACCAACGGACATGCTAGTCAGTTTCGATGTCCTTTCACTGTTCAAAAGTACCCGTGGACGAATCCATAGAACTAGTGCCGGAGGTATTTAAGGAGAGTACCGCAGATCTCTTCAAAGCTTGTCTAAAAGGCACCTACTTCCGGTGGAATGGAGTTCTACGAACAAAGGAGGGAGTATCCATGGGAAGACCACTCTGCCCGTTGTAGCAAATGTCTTCATGGAGAAATTCGAGGAGACTGCTTTGAGAACTGCACCTTTAAATCGACTATCTGGTACCGATATGTCGATGACATTCGTGATATGGAGACATGGACGCATAACCTGGACAAGCTCCTCGACCACCTGAACAGACAACATCCGAGATACAGTTTACCATGGAAGTTGATCAAAGCAGCAGTTGGTTTTCCTGGTATCGAGGAACGGGAACCAATTGGACCATCGGGTATAACGAAAATCCACTCACACGGACAGATACCTCCCCAAGCTATCCAACCATCACCGGAGGCAAAAACAAGGAATCATCAAGGCTCTCACGGATAGAACCAGAAAATATCAGGGGAACTACAACATTTAGAAGGGCTTTCCTTTAAAACGGATACTCTCATATTGACATCAAAAGAGCTGTAAGGGTGGACCGTGCCGAAAAAAGTGAAACCACTCTTTCTGCCTTTTATTCCCAGAGTTACGGACAGAATTGGGAAGATCCTAGGGAAACAGACCATAAAAACAATCTACAAGCCCACGACAAAGATCTAGGAATGTCTAAGGTCGGTTAAGCACAGAAGACCTTCCCTCGCCACTGCAGGTATCTACCGACTCCCATGCTCCTGTGGAAGCGTCTACATAGGAACCACGAAGATATCGGTTAAGACTAGGATCGAAGAATATTGACGAAATTGCAGATTGGGATATGTGGAAAAGTCGGCAGTGGCGGAAGATGCCTTCATCGAGGAGTGCAGAGCATCAAATTTGCAGAAACTGAAGTCCTAGCCACAACAACAGGCTATCGCCCTCGACTAATACGAGAAGCCATCGAAGTACACAAGCACAGCGACAATTTTAACAGAAAAGATGAGACAATGGCGGTAAACCGGATATGGTTTCGGCACTCACCAACGCAAAACGGCGGAATGTTGGATCTTTCTCTCCTTGATTGGAAGGATTCAGATCAAAGAAAATCTTTCCTTCGTTTCATTGCCTTTCACTAACGATGTATAATAACAAAAAAAAATTGATGAATTCTTTGTTTGATTCTTTGATGGTTGAACACTTGGTCATCGTTTCAACTTCTGTTCGTTCGGTTTTCGGTTTAAACCCAATTAAAAATGAGGTTTTTCACGCTCGCCAATACTCACTTACGTAACATTTAGGTCAACACCATCTTTTCAAGCCATAAACCTTCCGAGTGGTTTTTACGAGTATCGTAAAACTTTACGTCGCTGCTGGCGGCCGTTTTGGCAATATGAGTTTTCCCAGACTAGACGAATGCGACCACCTAAAAAATCATAACTGACATTTATTGGAATTCTTAACGAACCTGTAACAGTATGGAATACGAGTAGTCGGGAAGTGCATTTTCATCTTTTGCAGGCAGACTTTTGTTGGCTTTTCTTGAATGAATTATCTACGAGCGTTTAAGAGGATCGCGAGTTGGATGAATCGCTGAAATTTTTAAGGATGATTAAAGTGTTTGGAAAATGGGACGTCGGTTAGTTTGCAAAATTTCCTGTGAAAAGTTAATAAAATGTGAAAATTGAATTAGTAACTGGAAGCAGAAGTCGAAGTTGGCAGACGTGAAGAAACGATTCTATTCAAAAATTATCATCAATTTTAGTCAAAACCTATTATGAAAACGCCATTCATTGATCATCTATTTTGCAATTAGAGCAAACTACTGCTGCTGCTCGGCACTTTAGGCACGAAGAGGCACGAAGAGGCTCTTCCTCTGGTCGGAATATTTGCGTTTTAGCCAACCCAGCAGGCCCAAATTTAAACAATTTATTGTCGATTAGACTTGCAACAACATTTTGAACAGTGGATCTAAGTACAATAAAGCCAAGCTCATTTTATGTGATAAACATTCCGGTTTCTGTGTGTGTGGATTTTTATTCTAGAGCGAGTTCTTACGAACTTTGACTCCTTCTGGGTGCCTTGTTGGCTTGATTTGAGTTCTAATTTTGATTGGTGCAAATTGCACCCCCTAGCCCTTGTACCTCTGCTTTTATGAGAGAAAGAGAAGAAGAGAAAAAAAAAAACCAAAGAAAACCACGCTGAAGCGGTCAAGGGTTGGGGGGAGAAAGGTTGGGTGAGGATGATGAGCTCAGGGGTTTTAAGTTGGGAGATCCCATTCCACGGAGCCATAATGGAGGTTTGGGCCCGATTTCCTCGATATTCGCCATGATTTGTGTCAAATGTGGACTTACCACTGGGTTGGGGTGGTTTGGACTTTGTTTGAATTTGCTGTGCTTTTTTGTGAGGAATTGCCTGATGGTGTCCATTTTCAGGTCCTCATGTATTGTCGTGTTTCGAACGTACCAGGGGGCTTTTGCTATGGATCTAAGGATTTGTTCTGGAAGATTTGGATTGGGAGAGATTGGACTTGCTTGCTTGTATAAAGGCGCCATAGAGGATTTGGGGTCTGAACATTTGTTTGAAGATGGATTTGTTTCTTCAGGACTGCTTGCT